>JBBPBS010001130.1:10774656-10787939 GCA_037974835.1 Cicer judaicum
TTCTTTCTACTTTGTAACACTCCTTTTCTTTTGTTTTTCTTTTTAACAATTAGGGATTTAAGCAAACATAGGCCAAAGCCCATTAACAATCTTATTCTTTTTTTTCTTTCTTTTTTTATAATAATAATAATAATAATAATAATAATAATAATAAATAAATAAATAATAATAATAGTAAAATTGGTGGGTTCCACTTGAAGAGCGAGCCACCCAACACTTGGTAATCAATAGTTGACTAGTAAGCTCTTAACTGACTAAAACATTAGGCATAGTTTATATGAAATTAACAATTTGTAAATAAAAACAATGATAGTGAAGTGTGATATGTACGTACAAATAATTAAAGATAAATGATCGAAAGATCACATATAAAAATTATATCAATTTTGCTTCCCACACCCCTAAATTTTTTTTTAACCTAAAATACCCAAAATGCCCCCTTCACTCTTTATTCAATTAAAACACTTTTCAACCTTCTTCAACCTTCAAACTAACCTTCATCTTCACTAAACCTAACCTTCAACCTTCACTAAACCATCTTCAACCTTCAACACATCTTCAACACATTCAACATCATCTTGAGTAAGGCATTGTTGTTTTTGGTTTTTGGGTTAAGCTTCTTCAAGAAATTATGGGTTGATGATTGTTTTCTGTTTTCTGGGTTTAATGGGTTAAGCTTCTTCATCCTTTAAACATTCTAGGTTGATGATTGTTTTTTGGGTTTTATGGGTTTAAGGATTTTCTGGGTTTAGAGTTTTTTGTGTTGGTTGAAAGGATGAACGTGAACTCAGTTCACGTGTTCTGAACTTGATGATGTACGTGAACTGAGATGCAATACGTGAACTCAATTCATGTATGTGGGCGTGAACTGAGTTCACGTAGGAAGGATTTATGAAGATGGAGTTCACGTAGAAGGGTCATGAAGTTCACGTACGTGAACTGAGTTCACGTAGGCAGGATTCAGTGGCATGAAGTTCACGTACGTGAACTCAGTTCACGTAGACTGTTCATGGAGTTCACGTACGTGAACTGAGTTCACGTAGGAAGGAATTCAGTGTCATTCAGGTCACGTACGTGAATTGAGTTCACGTAGACAGATAATGGAGTTTACGTAGGCAGGAATTGATATGTGATGCATCATAATGTTTGGTTTTGTCATTGCACCTGTTCATGTTTATTATGTTTTCTGAATCTTATTGTTTATTATGCAAAAATGGTGTGAAAATTGTTTACTGATGGAGACGGTAATGTTATAGAAGGGCCTGAAAGTCGACGTGTTAGACCAACCGCTTCTACACGGGCTCACCGTGCTCAGCTTGAAATGCGGTACCAACAAAGATTGCAGAGGCAATAAGCAGAACAGGGGCAAGCGAATGATGATGCCCATGCTGATGAGGCCCAGGCTGATGAGACACACCCTGATGAGGCCCAAACTGAAGCAGCTGACGGATATCCCGGGGGTCCGATTGACAGATTTGTCTTAAGGACATATGGGGATCATGTTACGACACGACTATGGGACAGCGTTGTAAGTAAATATTTATTTTAATGAAATTAAATATTTAATTTTGGTTAATGTGTTTCAACTTACATTTATATTGGTAATTTATTTCAGGATCGCGGAGAGTTAAGGGTTTTTAGCAATTGAAAAAAATTAAAAGAAGCTGTCATTGCAAATGAAGAGGTTGAGGAACTTGTCAGAAGTTCTGAATTATATCCATTGCTAAAATGCAGCTACGAGATGATCGACAAAGGTCTAATTTCTGCCTTTGTCGAGAGATGGCATCGCGACACTAACAGCTTTCATCTTCCAATTGGGGAGATGACCATTACTTTGGACGATGTGTCTTCGCTGCTGCATACACCCGTCATTGGTGCGTTTTTTAGCGTGAATATATTTAGTAAGGATGAAGCTGCAGAATTATTGGGTGAGCTAGCTGGGGTTAGTCTGGCTGATGCATATGCTGAGTTTAACATGACGCGCACAACCACTGTTCGATATAGTTGGTTGCTCGACGTATATCATCAGCGATGTGCTGATCAGCATTGGTAGATGGTTGCGAGGGCATTTCTTTTATTTTTGGTGGGTTGTACCTTGTTCAGGAACAAAAGTGCTTTTGCAATAAGTGTTGCCTACCTAGAATGCTTTAGAGACCTCGACTCATGTGGGGGATATGCATGGGGTGCTGCTGCGCTTGCTTACCTATACGATAATCTTCGAGAAGCGAGCATGCATCAGACTAGGACGGTATCCGGATATCTGACACTATTACAGGTATTTGCAGTTGCTTTCGTTGTTTGATTGATTTCATCTATTTGTGGTTTGTTGATTTACTGATTTATGAATATGTTATTTCATATGTGCAGGCGTGGGTGTATGAGCATTTTCCAACATTGTGTGCGAATTGTTGTCGACTATCTCGGAGTTATGATGAGGAATACCCGAGAGCACTTAGATGGAAACCAAAACTGGATAAAGGTTTGGTTATTCCATTTAGGAAAGCACTGGACGAGATTGATGTTGACGACATATGTTGGACACCCTATAGAGAGCATAGACTGAAGCGACCATTTGAGGTTGTTTCACTATTTAGAGGATGGATACGCTGGGGGCCCAAGATGTATGCTCACTTACCAGATAGGGTATTGCGTCAATATGAACATGTCCAAATCATCCCTGGTTCACCTTTGGAGATAGTAGGCCAGACGACCACACCAGAGGAAATGGACATCATGTTTACGCAATATGTTGTTCATGTAGTTAACGCTGGGGCAGTTGTACACAGACCTGCAGACTGCGCTAATGAGTACATGGACTGCTTTCTTCGAATTTCTCATCCATATATCATTCGCAGAGAACCAGTCTATGTAGCTCCTTCAGTTGCAGAACATGCCGATGATCATGCTCCAGATATCATGGTAAATTCATGAAACTTTAAGTTATACATTTATTAATATTATTAATCATTTAATTAATTAATGTGCTTTTTAATGCAGCGTCGGGCAATACAAATTGTAGAGGAGCTTCTGGGTCGACAACTGGTATTATCTGATGGCATCGCAATCGTCAATGAATTAATTTTGTTATTGCGATCTCAGAGTGGTGGTGGTGGTAGAGATTGGACTAATGTAGTGTCATATCGTAGGAGACATAGACAGACTTAGGATTTAGATTTTGTATTTTGGATCTATTTGATATATATTTTGGATTTTGTATTTTGGTATTGCGATATTTTGGATTATGGATATTTTGGATAATGGACATGTGGATTATGGATATTTTGGATTATGGACATCTGGATTATGGATTATGGATATTTTTGATATTTTGATTTTGCGATATCTATTTAGATTTCAAAAAGGTAATTGTTCTAAGACAATTGTTTCAATCGATTACCTATTGTTTAGAAATTACACGTTCATTGTATGTTTGAAAATTACACGTTCATTCAAATAATGCGATCCCTGTAAATATTCTCCCATTGTCGTGCTTCTTCGTTGCAATATCTTTTCCACAAATTACTTGCTAGTGGTATAGGAGAATCTGACTTTAAGTAAACCTGTTAAATTAAATAAAATTATAAATCAATTATGAATCGTCGATTATAAAAAAATTATAGATTATTAATTATCAATTTATACCTGTACAAAATGACAGTTATTAACAAATGCAATAACAATGACATGATGATCTGATGTTGGTGGACTTCGAAGTGGAAAATATGTTTGCGATTGGTGAAGTGATAATGCGATGACAATCACGTTAAACTTTGAAGCAATCACATATCCCTTTTGTGGAAGTGTCATCCAATTATCCTTCGTTGCAACTTGCTCAACATACACATTGTGTATAAGTTGTCGAACATAATTTTCTCCACCAAATAGTATCTCGTAATGAGACATGAACTCTTGAAGCTCATTGATACACTGTTGACGGATGAATGCCCAATAGTTCTCATCCATTCCAAGTAAAGCTGCGACAACACGATATCCAAAATTACCATCATCACCGACATCAATAATGTCATCTATGAAATTATGAATTTCAACTGGCAACCAATCTTTGAAGACGAGAACTCTTGGTTGTTGAACTTTGCTAACTGATGGTCGAGGTGTGAGCTTTTGGACTGATGGTCGAGGTGTGACCTTTTGGACTGATGGTCGAGGTGCCATGTTTTCTAATTTACTGGTATCAATAGTGCTACATGCATTTGTGCCACTACATCAAATACTTGCATCCACATACTCCCACCAAGATGGATCACGCTTCGTTGATTTATCTCTATTTGATACCTTACTTTTTCCTTTTTTTGGTGCACCTTTTGTTTTAACCTTGGCAATCGGTAGAAACATCGACGTCATACTCTGCCGCAATGTGATCAATTGCATTTTTTGACACAACACCACGCAAATTCGCGTATAATCTGTTACTATATCGATGCACCTTTTGAATTATGCTCTTTTCAAATGATGCAATTATCTCATTGTGTTGTAATGCAATCATACTGTTGATGGTTTCCCAAACACTGCATAGATCACCAATACTATCTTGTAATATCCTCTTCAAACTCCAATGCGCCGACTCAACCCTTTGTGTTGTGGTGTTCCCAAAATGCATAACTCTATTTGTCCACACCTCAACAAACCTTTCCTTGTGAGGAATTAACCACTGCTCGTGTACATAATCATAAAAAATAGAACAACTACTACAAATTCCTTCAAAGATAGCCAACTTCGTGTAATACTGAGTCTCATCATAACTGTAAATAAGAGCCTCCCATGCCTCAATTATTTGCACTTGCTTCTTTTTTGGAAACACGGTCGTCCTGCACTTGGCTTTCACATTCTTGCATATATGAAACAAGCATAATAAATTCACTACTTTTGGAAAAACATTTTCAACCACGTTCATCAAAGCAAGGTCTCTATCAGTAACGATGACTTCAACTTCACCACTTGTAATCTGTTCTTTCACCATTTGTAGTGCCCATATGAAGTTATCAACACGCTAAGATTGTAGATATGCAAATCCCACACAAAATGTCATTTCAGTAGATGTAACACCAATAATCTCAAGTAATGGCATTCGATATCTACAAGTCTTGTAAGTGCTATCCATAATCAATATTATGTGAAAATTATTTATGTGACACCCTAAATCCCTAAATAATATATATAATAATTTATATCATATTCCTATAAAATTTGCAGCGGATAAATAAAATTATATTTTCAAGAAAATAAAAACTTTTGTAACTAATTTAGGATATCACGTTTCTCAAAGTACACATGCAACAATTCAAATTTTATTACTCAAATAAAACAATTTAATCTCAATAAACTTGATTTAAGTATAATTACTTGATTTAATTCTAAAAACTTAGTAGTACTTCTAAGGTTTTCATACAAAAATTCAATTCAAATTAAATAAATAAAATACAAGTTAAAACCCTTATTCCCGATATCACCTATCAGAGCGGGGTTCCTCCCAAACTTGAACTTCAAGACTCATTAACCTGTAATAACTGCAATTTCGCAAACGCAGGGCCCAGCCAGTCAAACACAAACAACGAAGGAGGTGAGTTTTGAAATCATGTTAATAGTATAATATGAGTAAGAAGAACACGCAAACAATCATAATAGGACCGTATCATAATCACTTTACGATATATCAAAATATTTAATTAAATAGTATCATACTATAACATCAAAGTCACCCATGTAAAATAATCATCTCATTATAATATGCATCAAATCATCTAATTAATATTACCTTTGAAACACATCAATCACAACAAAACAATCACAAGGAAATGCAATGCTATGCATGAGCTTAGACTCTACTTCACAATGTGGTACCATTCTAACTCTGAAGTACTTGGTTAGGAGGTCATGATACTATTATTATTATTATTATTATTATTATTATTATTATTATTATTATTATTTTTTAAAATATATCAAATAATAAAATATAACATATATTATTTATATCGCTCATGTAATATTATAACATGTATCAAACTAGCACATCATAGAAAGCATCCATATAACGAAACTTAGCCACGAAATTTATCAACATATATTCTAAAACAATATTAGTCATCAAATTAATTATTTAAAATTCTATTTAATTAATAAAATAATTTATTATAAAATTTGGGGTGTTACAATTTACAAGAGCGATAGCGTCTGGATGGGCCCAAAAGATGTCCCTCAACTCATCTGAACCTTCTACTTTCTTATATCGATACACGTATTTGTCGCGTTCCATCAATGTCAAAAGATGTTGCATTTCTGTTCTATTATCTCTAAGTGATGAACGATATACTTGACGTGCATTGTAAACTTGTTTTATTATCGTCAAACTTTCAACATTGTGATCCCTCAATGTCATTAAAATGTTTTTTGGTTTTACAAAGTTCTTTGTCATATCACCAAGTACATTTTTCTCATCTTGAGACAATCGGCCTAAGAAAGAGTGACCGGTCAGTTTTTTAGCCAATTCGTGGTTATGGAGACCACATACGACATGCAAATATCATCCATCACCAACACTTGATCGTGTTCCTCTCAATCTAAATGGACAATCACATTTTCTAGTCCAAGTACTCTTCGTAATATTTGGATTCTTCCATGGTCTATATTTACCACTTCTTTCACAACCAAGAATTAATTTTGTCTTTGTTCTTGGTCGTGCGGTCGCATTTTCAGATCTAAAAAGCACAACAACAATTCCATTTTCCCTTCCAACCTTTCTAGCCCATTTCAATAATTCATCTCGTGTATCAAACATCACGCCGGTTGTAAACATATCAGTCAAATAATCATAACAGGTTCAACTCCGTCATTCATAACTCCGTCATTCATAGCGTCAAAATTAGGTTCCACATCATCACACATTTCTTCAAAATCACGGTCCAAATCATCATACATTTCTTCAAACACATCATGTTCCAAACCTTCCAAACCTTCATACATTTCATCATTGTTGTCTCCCCCTTCATCTATTTAACTGCATCCAATAAATTACATTAATATAATATAACCATTGTTAAACACAATAAAAAAAAAAATGGCATGTTTAAAATGGCTTACGTGAACTTAGAACGCGTACGTGAACTGAGAATGCCTATGTGAACTCAGTTCACGTATCACTTATGTGAATTCAAATTCAGTTACCCTACGTGAACTAAGTTCACGTATGTTCACGTGAATTCAATTCACTTGTATGCTATGTGAATTGAGTTCACGTACGCCTACGTAATCTCATTTCACGTATTCTATAAAATCATACAAACTCCATAACCATACGCAATCCTAGTTCACGTATGCCTACGTGAACCTAATTCACGTAAATTGTAACAATTCTTCATCTTATTAGCTATGTGAACTCAGTTCACGTGAAGGTACGTGAAATGAGTTCACGTACGAAACTCAGATCTGGAAAAAAAATACAGCTTCAAAATACTTACCTGCTTGTTTAGATTCACGTTAATGATGATGATGATGAAAATGATGAAGATGTTCAAAGTGATTGAACTATATTGAACATGAAATGCATCAAAATGATGAAGATGAGGATGATGAAAAATAAAAGGTTGAAGTTGGTAGTTAGTGAAGATGAAGGTTGAAGAAGGTTGAGAAAAGTGTTTTAATTGAATAAAGAGGGAAGGGCATTTTTGGTATTTTGGGTTTAAAAAAAATTTAGGGGTGTGGGAAGAAATATGAGGGGTGTGGGAAGCAAAATTGAAATTATATTAGTTCACCCAACTCGAGCTAGTCCAAACCTTACAACAATAAGATTTTTACTATGTGCTTTAGAACTAGAACGTTCTCCTTTGCACCTTTTCTTTTGATCGCACATTTATTAATTACAATCTTTACCTTTCAATCTAAAAAGAATTTTTACAGTCATCTTTCAACCTTAAAATGATTTTCACAATCACCTTTCAATATAGAAAAGGTTTTTACAAACACACTCAATCTAACATAAAAGATAGATTTGAGTCAATTTCAGCGTGTATGATAAAAAAAAAGTGTTTGAGATATAATGATTCTTAACTCTTTATTTGAGTTAAATAAATACACGTATATAATGAAGATAACTGGAGTTTGCTTGAAGAACTTTTTTACTTGTGCTTACTTGAACAATTGTTGGTAGATTGCAAATTGAACTATTGTCTTCATCTTCTAATTGACCTTCGTTTTATCGATGAATAAAGGCTTAAAATACTCAGCTTAATCTGAATATAGCCGTTGAAATAGTCTTGTTGTTAGTTGTTTTCTTTGAAAAAATCTTCTTATTTCTAAGTCTGTCCAAAATGTTCTTCTTCAAACCCAAAACGTTTTCTCTAAGTTTTAAGGGAAACTTGGGTGTAAAGGCTGAATATATCCGTTGGGATATAGTTGAGTTATAAGCATGTGCATATTTCATGTTAAACAATTGTTTTGGTAGTGCACTTGAGTGCTTTGTGCTTGCTTCCAACATATCAATTTGGAGATCAAAACTACATATCAATTTGCACTTGTTTTTGCAAGTGAACCTTCACTATATGACTTCTTGAGACTTGATTACTTTTGGATGGCCCATGTGCGAATTATATTAATCAAGGACATGCTTTTAGTGATCTCAAATCTGCTTCATTTGTTTCTTGTCTTTTATTTAAGACAGCCATAATGTTCTGCAATCATTATGTCATCAATCTAGATATTATTCTTCATATCAACCTATAGAACATTCTGCATATTTTTTTTTTAAGTAGACCTTCAAATCTTGACTTTTAATTGCTTATTAAATGTTGGAAAACCTGTGTGTAAAATGCCAATTATTTACTTCATGTTGCCTTTCGAAAATGATTAATTTTGTCAATTGTTCTTTAATAGAATAACCATAATATTTTGGTGAATGTTCTTCCATCATTCTCTTAACAAATGACTTAATAAATGATTGATGTAGTATATGATATATTTCTTTTGAGATTCATTCATAAAGATGTTCTTTGATTTCTTTATTTATTTTCGTATATGTTTGAATCTAAAATATATCCGTTGGACATATTTCCCAAGTTATCAAATGATAATTTTGATCATTCTCCTTATTCTTTGGTTCATAACATTTTGAACACTTGTTGCATTTGATTCTTGAGACAACTTTTGACTTGTTTGATTCTTATGGGTTCATAAACCTATTTCGAAGATTTCCTTCTCATTTCTCCATGGACTAATCTTTTGACGCTACTTTGATTCTTTCATTATCAAGTAGATACTTATGCACTTGTTGATGTGAATTGCTTCTTGCTTGTCCATTTATATGATACATATTCCTTAAATAAAACTCAAGTGCAATCATCAATATATCAATATTCATAAAACTTAAACATTTATTTCATAAGGTTTGTTGTCATTAAAAAATATATCAAAAATGTTTTTACCTCAATAATATTTTGGTTCATGTGATTGTAGCCTATTTCCCAATAATGAAATAATTTATAGGTTCAATTCTATGGTGATCAAACACCAAAAAGCATTAAGATAAAAAAGTATGTGAATAATGAAACTCATGTTAATTGCATAAATAGCATAAGAAAACAAAAATTACATAGATTCAAGTAGAATCATCTAATCCTTAATCAATGGAAAAATTAGTTCATGATTAAGAGCATAGTAACAATGAAGAAGATAAAATTACACATAAGAAAGATGAAATTAATCTTCACTCTTTGCTTCCAGGAGTGAAATATTGAAGTTCCTAACCTTTAGTATGTGCCCAATCTGATCTCCCATGCCTCATAGGTCAGAACACTTGCAAAATATGAGTTTTTAGCTTAAATAGGGACTAAAAACGCGTGTCAATGCATTTCTAGTAAGTTTGGACGCAATGCACTGATTTGAGGCGCACGGAAAGTACTTGGGCGTAATGCACTTCATCTAGGTGAAATACTTTGCAATATTAAATAAACACATTTGTTCTTCCAGAATTTCTATCTCTATGATTTGATTTACATTTTTCATCCTTTTACAATCCAATTTGAGCTACGGTATCTTCATGAAAATTATAGTTGTGAATGTTAGCTTTCATTTACAATTGATGTTACTCCATATGAATATCTACAACTCTAGATATGATTAAAATACAGAACATAGGTCATGTTTCTTTTTCACCAAAATTAACTCTAAAATGAATATTAAATTGAAAGAAATAAGTCAAACAATTGACTAAAAGTGACTCTAAAAATAATGGCCAATGAAGGTTCATCACAACCCCAAACTTAATATGTTACTTATCGTCAAGGAACAAAAATTTCAAGGATTGAGATTTTTATTTTAAGCACCATCACAAACTTCATTGTCAATCTATCTCTGTTATAAAAAAGTAATAAACTTTTCAACAAACATAATATTATACCAAAAATCACTTTCAACCACTAACAACTAAACAAAAATAAAAAAAATAATTCATTCAACACTTATCCTCCCGATTCAACTTCCATTCCATTCAATGTGACCAAAATTCTTTCAATTGTTTACATGGTTTCTTGTAATCATTACTCAAATTTTGTAACATGCACATACTACCACATGCTAGAAAGTTTCCTAAACAGATTCACAATGTAAAACACACATACACTTTTAGAGGTCTTCAAGTGTTAGAATGAGGCCAAGATACTGGTGGATTACTTGGGATAGTAAGCTTACGACTTGGAGTCAGGAAAATATGCTTATCATTTTAAGTTTACATCATGACTTTGACAACTTATCAATCAGTAAAATACAAGATAGTAAAACCATATTTTATTTACAAGCTTTCTTTTTCTTTTTTTGGTACTCCACCTTTTGACATGAATGATGTTTTAAGGATCCCGTAATTAGTACATAGTGAAATACTCCATTATCTTACCTTTTGACATGAATGATGTTTTGAGAATCACCAAATTACTACTTAGCAAGATGACACATTTTGTTTCTCTTCTTTTCAACATTTTTTTACTTTTCCTTCTCTTGTACCCCACCCAAACTTAAAACGTTGTTATTCCATGAGTAAGCCCAAACTTAAAATTTTTCCAATTCATAAAATCAAGATTATATTTAAATCCAATTATGGTTTTAGGATTAATTTTTTTTTGGGTCATTGGCTTGTAATATGGCTAAGTAACACAAAGGAAATGATCCAAACTCAAAGGGGTTAATAAAGGGTAATAATTAATAGAGGGTAGGCAAAAGGGGTAATTGCCTCAATGTTTGTACAAATTAGAAGTAAAACGTTTTTACAAAAAAGAGGCATGTTCTGAAGAAATAATACATGCCAAAATATCACACAATAAAGAAAAATTAAGTGTTTTGGCACAAAGCTCCATAGGGTATAGGTAAAGAGAAATATGAGTCTTCAAGCATCATGCTAAACTAATTACAAATCATTTCCTAAAAGAATGTCAATAGATATAGTTGGCAAACAAACAAAAAACACTAAACGGTGCAAGTTGACGGTTACACTTATGATATATAGAGCACAAATTAATAGAAAAGTCTAAATCAATTCAAAAAATCAAATCTCACATATAAATCAAATTCATAACTCATTCATCAATACATTTGCAAATAAAAATAAATTACTAAGTTGTCTCTCATGAGTTGTCTCCCATGAAATGCTTCTTTTACGTCAATAGTTTAACGCGTCGTCACTCAGATTAAGGTGGATAATGAGTCTAGAAAAACATTTCATTATTTAACTTCCTTCTTTTGGATAGAAATCCCATGTGTTATGCATATAGAAGAAAGTGTTCTCATATCCCAACAACTAGGCATTTGGGATATAGCTCCCACTACTGAGAAGAATAAAAATCTTATAAATGACTATTCTCTTTAGTAACCAAAGATTGAGTCAAAGATGTTGCATAAAGATCTACATATTTTATCCTTGACTTTTCCTTTGTGGTATTATTTTTGTTTTTCAAATTCTCTCATTCTAACACAAGATTATGTTCACTTTTCATCTCAATAAATTTCTTTTTAAATTCGTCACTTTTTCCTCAATATTCTCACAATGAACTTTCAACTAGAATATAATCTGCGTGTTGCATGGGATATATAGACTTTAATATATTAGTAATATTGTGAATAAGATTTTAAAATTTAAAAAATAATATAATTTATTCATTTTGTTTGTAAAGTATTTTTTTGAAGTGAGTTTATTTGAGTAATTATTATATATGAGTTGACAAACACACATTGGAGAATATGTAAAATATTTTGCTTAATTGAAACTAATATTTATATATTTAGTATTAAAAATCCATTGTGTTAAAAAATTTATTAGTATTTTAATAAATATTAATATATATAATTATCTACCGCAAAATCAAATTAGTCATGCTCTTTTTTTATATTATCAAATCTAAATTTATTTTCAAAATATTGTTTGAAAAATATAAAAATGATTTTTTTTCATTTGAAATTTATTTTCAAAATATTGTTTAAAAATATAAAAATAATTTTGTCATTTGATATTCATTTCATTCTAATCCTGTCAAAGAAATGACAAATTTATATACGTCAAAAAAAAAATTATACATTGATCGTACTTTATTTTGTAATTCTTAACATGTTAATAGTTATACATAATATTGATTTTATTTTAATTTGTAACTCATGTATTATGCATATAGAAGAAAGTGTTCTCATGTCCCAACAACTAGGCATTTGGGATATAGCTCCCACTACTGAGAAGAATAAAAATCTTATAAATGACAATTCTCTTTAGTTACCAAAGATTTAGTCAAAGATGTTGCATAAAGATCTACATATTTTATCCTTGACTTTTCCTTTGTGGTGTTATTTTTGTTTTTCAAATTCTCTCATTCTAACACAAGATTATGTTCACTTTTCATCTCAATAAATTTCTTTTCAAAATCGTCACTTTTTTCTCAATAATCCGCGTGTTGCGTGGAATATATAGACTTTAATATATTAGAAATATTGTGAATAAGATTTTAAAATTTAAAAAATAATATAATTTATTCATTTTTTTTGTAAAGTATTTTTTTTAAAGTGAGTTTTTTTAAGTAATTATTATATATGAGTTGACTAACACACATTGGAGAATATGTAAAATATTTTGCTTAATTGAAACTAATTTTTATATATTTAGTATTAAAAATCCATTGTGTTAAAAAAATTATTAGTATTTTAATAAATATTAATATATATATATATATAATTATTTACCGCAAAATCAGAATATTATCAAATCTAAATTTTTATATTATCAAATCTAAATTTATTTT
>JBBPBS010001130.1:10791524-10839449 GCA_037974835.1 Cicer judaicum
TGGTCGCAATTAAAACATCATACTAATAAAACAAATAAATTTACACTACGCTACAATATAATTCAACATTAATATTTTTTTAAATAAAAAATATTAAATAGTCAATCATATTTTAAAATTTTTACATCTTATTTTTGGATTTGTATTTTACATTTTATGTCATCAAATAAATACAAGTACCATTATATATTGAAAAATAAATTAACAATCAAAGTACAATAAGTCAAACAATTATCCTATAATAAGTTTTCATACGAATTTTATAAAATATTTTAAAAATTAAATTAGATGATTGTGATAAACATAACTTTCCCTCATTTTAATTTTTCTAACCATATTCAATTATTACAAATCAATAAAATAATATTATAAAATAATTATATTTATGATACATAAAATATTACTTATAAAACTTATCAAATTAATTAGTTAATTTATTAATATCTGCGCAACGCACGGACCATAATCTAATTCTCTAATTATTTCTCACAACACTTTAATGCAAGAATCAATAAAACAAAAACAAAAACCAATTACAAATTTAAAATAATTTTAACTGGTGCATCTTGTAACGAAAAATTAGACTCAATATATATAACATTCAACACTCTTTATCTGTATAATACTAAGCAATGGAAAACATTTTCCAAAATAATATAATTTTAACCAAACCCAACAAAATCTCTATTATAATAAAAAGTGATGTTGTACAAATAAATGTATTCTCCTTAAGTAAAATGAGTAACCAGCATATAAACACTATACGTATCATATTCCATAACTATAGAAGATATAATGAGAGTGGTAATAAAGGAAACTAGATGCAAACATAAGAGATTTTGAAGAAAATTTCAAGCACAAATAACGATATGATTTAAGAGGGCAACAAATTCAAATTATTTCCAAATCCTCACAAACATTATATGACATTGCAGAGTCAGAGAACTCTGGAAGTTGAATGGTATTTTAACATAAAACTACAGAATTCAATCTTTGTAACAACCTTGCACCACAAGGCATCGTAACTTATTAAGTTGAGAAAATCTTCAGCAAAAGATTGCATCTTTCAAGTCATCAAGCCATTGTTTGACAGGAAGATCATTGAATTTTAGTATTTTGGTGGGGTGTGTACATAAGAAAAAGAAAAAAAATGAAAATATTTATAATCTACCAACTGTGAAATTTCGAATTTGTATACTAGTGACATCAAGTGGATAATGAATAGAAGATTTGAATGGTAATATTAATATTCTTGATCATATGAGCGTTCACTTACAAATATGAATTGAGAATTTGACAATGCCTACTACATTTTAATCTTGCTTATGCAGATTATGAAGGATATACAAAGAAGCAGATGATAAGAAAATACAAACTGAATAACTAAGTAAATCCAATCCTGTGGCAATGACAACCATTTTGCTCCTCTCAAACATTTTTACAAGAAGAATCATTACAATAACATGTTCTACTTTTGTCTTCAATTCATCCAGCGAGCTTATTTTCATCCACTTAGGCCTCTCCTAAAAAGGAGACATCAGTACAAATTCGTTAAGATAATTCAACTGTTAGATTAATAAAATTAAATATCTATAAAGAGTTATGAAACAAAGTAATCGATAAGAGTTTTTCATAAGTGGATTATCTCCATTATATTTAATAATTGTATCCCATCTATTAATCAAATTCGTTAGGTTTAGAATAATAATCTGTATAAACGAGTTAGTGTCAGTACTCTATTTACAACTTTGAAATATATCAGAAATATTTTCTACCATTACCTTCAGAGCGAACATTCCAAAGAGAGATGATCCTTTAAGGGCACGATCGACGGCAGGCGATACATCGGGAGGTGTGTTGCTAATGAACAATCCATATAAGCCCATACCAAAAATTAACATAATAGTACCAGCAAGATAAACATCTGCAGAAGCAAGTTTCATTCATTTTATAGGCTTCTAAAGAAACTAAATAGAAGTAAAATTGACCTGTGAAAATATATTTTGTTTTCGTTTTCTAAATGAAATATACCATTTGCATGTTATAGATGATTTAGAGTGATCTTTTTTATTTAATTTTTCGTTAATATTTTCATGGTCTAATTAGTTAGAGTATATAGTATAAGTGATAAGTTACCAATTGCTTCAACTAGCCTCAGAACCATCTTTCCAGTGTGAACTCCTTTGACACAGCTTGACCAATAGACTTTGTATGCATCAACAATATAAACACAACCCTAAAATAATTTACATATCTAATCAAATATATGAAGGCTTATTCATGGCATGAATATAATTTTATTAATATGACATTGGCTATATTGTTTCACCAATACTTATCACAAAACCATCTGAAGCATAGGTAGAATTAATCATTTAGGGGATTCAAATAACAGAAAATAAGATAAATCACTTAGTAGTTTCCCCAATACTAATAAGTCACTAGTCCTGCTAGGGAATGTTTGGATTGGTTTATTTGAGTTTTTTTATAATAAATTTTTAGAGATCTTATGTAAATAGTTTATAACATGTTCGTAACTATTTTCATGTTTTCAACTTATGAAATAGTTAGTAACTGTTTTCAACTCTATAACAGTTTGACTTTTTTATTTTTTGTTATACAAATAGTCTATAGTTTATAACTTACATGAAAAGCATTTATACTATGACACTTAATTAAATTGTTTATTCAAACAGAATCATTAACTATGTTAAAGGGATAATGAATTATCAATTCCATCGTGTTAAAACTTTACTTGACCTTATCACATGAAAATTTTGTGTCTTTAAAATTATTATTCTCATGTGACTACAAAATTTTCATGTGACACGATCATATGGAGTTTTAACATGAAAGAATCCATTCACATGTAAATGCGAGATAAAACTCCCTACTATAAAGTATAGAACAACAAAATACATCTATCCTGATAAATCACTTAATTACGCGCTTATAACATCAACGCTTTTCATATAAATGTTTATTTATAAGTTATTTCTATAACAAAAGATAAAATAAAGTAAAACTATTTTCATAAGCTATCTTGAAAAGCCTAAAGAGATAAGTTGATCCTAAAACAACTTATAGACATGTTATAAGCATATTGCATAAGTCTTATGAACAGTATAACAAATGTTTATGCCAGTAGATAATAATCCAATCAAAACAATACATACACTTAGAAAGCAGAGGAGTGAGCCAGCCAAGGAACCTCCAACAGCAAGGAGTGCAAAGAAACGGAAGTCGAAAATGATCTGATCAAGATCAATTTAATTAGAAAATGGATTGAATACTAATTAATAATGTACATCACTTTGTATAGAATAATGAAAATGAAAAAAATTAATTCTTATGATAAAAATGTATGTAAGTTTCTCATGTTCCAAAATACTTGATCACAGTCAAGCTCAATTTGGCATCAGCATAAATCTATTTCTTTATTCTTGTCAAATTACAAAGGTTTTTGTTCTGTTCTGATAATTAAATTCAATCTTATACAATCTTAACATTAAGACATAAAGGAATTCATTCTGCTTAAAGATTTTCACATAGCAAGCAATCCTTCACATAGATTACACATTTTATTTATAATGATATTCAATAATTACATTTAATGTTTAGGAAGTTATATTGACTAGGACTACTAACAATTAGTCTAGAATGTTGCACAATCAAAGAATAATAAAAACATACTGAATTTTAACAATTTTGATATTACTTTTTTTAAAAAATTGAAATTTCATGTCTAATAGAATATATATTATATAATCAATGAGACCACATCGTCCACAATATCAGGAACCCTTCATTTGCCTTTTTATAACTTTGGTATTAAATAAAGGCACTAATAAACTCACACATGAAAAAAAAAAGTGCAAGTTACTAAAATAAAAAGTTATCATGAATAATAATAATAGAGTAATAATAATTTCTTCCCTGCAAAAATATAGTCCCTATAAAAAATTTATTTGACTTTAGTCCTTTTGTAGTCTTTAAAACATAGGAATTTTTACTTTTTGTCTTCATTGTTTTGAGTTAGTCCTTACAATATTTGTTTATCTTGAGTATGGTCTATATATGAGACCATATGGAATGTAGTACATAATATGTAGACCATTCAAACACTAATTTAAACACTAACAAATATTAATGGAACTAGAACAATATATCAAAGATCAAAAATAATTTTTTCTAGACTAAAATGAAACAAACACTTTTATGATACTTAAAAAAAATGAAAATTGATATATTTGTAGGAACAAAAAAAAAATTTCCTATGTATTCATATCATCTTATAAATTAACAAAAAAGAATTAAATGACCAAAATACCCTTTCGATGGTTGACTCAGTATTTCGAACCATCCTAACAAGTGGGTTGCCATTGGAGTTGGCATATGCATAGTTAAAGGCAGGCTCAGGTGGCCTAGATTCAACATAAGGAGTTGATGCAGTTGTAGTTGAAGAAGGCACACTTTGTGATGATGATGGTGCTTTTGAATCATTGGAGGAAGATGAAGAAGAACTTAAAGAAGCATTTGTATAAGAAACTCTATGGGGAAGATGTCTTGAACGATGGATGTGAAGAGAAAGAGAGGGTGTAGAAGGAGTGATGAAGGTGTAACAAGAGAGAGCCACTGAATTGTAATTGTGTTATAGTTAAAACTATAGACTATGCTTTTTTTTTTTACTATAATAATAAGATCATGTTGATGGTAGTATCCAATGTGATTATAACCTCACATGTGGCTAATGAGGACAAATATTGGTGGCATGAAAATATCAAACGTTTTGTTTTTTATAATGAAAATATCTGTTATTTTTTTGCTTTTGGTTTTATTCATTTTTTTTCCAAACATGTGCTTGTGCAAATACATGACTTTTTCTACGTGTTCAATGTATCTTTTGATTGATTTTGTTTTTATTTAAGTGCATTTCAAACTTTTTCAAACAAAAGAAATTTGAAATATCAAGTCGATATTTTTTTACATGATTTTAGAAAATTTAACAGTAAAACTTACCCACACTAAATATGAAAGAAAAGAGGGGTATCATAGATTAAGCTAGTGCTCTGTCATGTCTAATGTTCATCCTACTAGCATCCTAATGGTACTTATAAGACAGTTGATATTTATGTTTGGAAACAAATTGCAAATCTTTGTTAAAAAATACATTTAAGGAGTTGATTTATTATGAATTTATTTCTCAATGTAAAATAATAATAATCAATTTTTTAACAAAAAATTATTTTAATTTTTTACATCTTGTTTTTGTGGCATAGAGGAAGTTAATTAAGGTTGTACTTGTAGTTGTCATGGGTCTAATGAAATAAAATTTGGAAGAGATCACAAGTGATAGCATCATTTTTGAACAAAGATGAAGCTCCAAATGAAGCGGAAAATAAAAGGATGATGCTCCAAAAAGAGAAGAGGAATGGAATCAAATAAATAAAATTCAGGCAATAATTTTTTTACCACAAACAATCCTTATAATGAATGCATATATTTTAGTGAGTATACTTTTAACTGAAATTTCAATCCCTGAGATATGTCATTACCACAACCAACCATTGGCAGCATAATTGCAAATATTACAGGAACACAACAATAAGTGCTTTTAACATATGAGGGAGCTTGGAATTACTTGTGTATCAAAGATATGGAATAATGTCAATAGTTATGTGCATTGAAAATCTCCAACCTTACTATTTTTATGCAAAATACTTTTCATAGAGAGATTGCACGATTGTTAGAGCGTCTCCTTTGGCCTTGATTGGATATAGCTCATTACCTTCCTGCCATTTGTTCGAAATTGAAATCCATTGTTTTCGCCATTCAGTCAACTTGAACTTCTCATTCCGTCTCAAGCTTTCTGATAAATGACTAAAATAGGTCGAAGCTCGTGGGAGATAGTAATTTTCCAGAATCCCGCTCCAAAATTTGTTTGCTAATCAGAAACCATGAGTAAACAGAAATCGTCAAAACTAAAATTAAGAATGAAACAGGCGTAACAAAGTTCAATGATGTGTTTTACCGTAATCGTGGAGTTTGCTCTGAGTAGTTTCATTTGTATCATACCACATAGTCACTTGTGTCCTTGCATTCCATTCATACTGAGGAGAACAAAAAGGTAAGCAAATCAATTTATATACTAGAATGTTATGTAAGCAGTAACAAGATGAGAATTACTTGATTCAATGAAAGATAAAAAAACAAAATGGGATTTTTCTAGTTAGTGAAAGCATTAGGCATCTTATATTTTAATGTAGCCATGATTTGAATATGCACTGTCATGGCGTATTATATGCAATATAAGGATTATCTTCAACTTAAACCTTCTCAGCAAGTCTCTCTTAGGTACACTTGAAATGAGATATATTTTTGTGAATTGTTGAGGAAATGATCTTTCCATTTCTTGAATCAAAATGGTTACAAATTCTGGTTTAAATACAGCATTACCTAGTCTAGTAAATAGATCAGAATTAAATAGAAGGGATTAACTGTACAAGGTCCCTTGATATTCACTATAGCTGTCCTATATAATATAATAAATTAATTACAGAATAATCAGTAATAAATAACTTATCCTCAGCCACAGTTTGGAATTCAACACTCCCCCTCAAGCTGGTAGTAGATGTCAATCATGCCTAGCTTGGACCTTAAGTTCTCAAAATTAGATTTGGGAAGGGCCTTGGTCAGTATGTCTGCAATTTGGTTCTTGGAAGGGATATATTCCAACTTGATAACTCCACCATCTATCTTTTCTTTTATGAAATGTCTATCTATCTCCACATGTTTCATTCTATCATGGTGGACTGGATTAATATTGATGGTTGCCTTGTTGTCGCACCAGAGGCTCATGGTGGAATCTGTTGGTACTCCTAATTCCTTAAGCATTCTCTGCAACCAAATTCCCTCACAAATGCCATGAGCCATTGTTCTGAATTCAGCCTCTGCACTACTTCTTGCCACCACCGACTGTTTTTTACTTCTCCATGTAGTCAAGTTTCCCCACACATATGTGCAATACCCACTTGTTGACTTGCGATCAGTCAACGAACCTGCCCAATCTGCATCTGTGAACACTTTCACACTCTTAATTGGGTCCTTTTTGAAGTGAAGACCTCTCCCAGGTGTCTTTTTGAGGTACTGCAAAATTCGAGTCACGGCTTTCATGTGATCTTCAGTTGGCTTATTCATGAAACGACTTACCATACTCACTGAGTAACCAATATCCGGTCTTGTGTGAGTTAGGTAAATTAGCTTTCCTACCAATCTTTGGTATCTCTCCTTATCAACTTGGAGGCTGCCTTCTTGTTCTGCCAATTTAAGGTTAGGTTCCATCGGTGTATCTGCTAGCTTGCACCCTAACATTCCTGTTTCTTCCAACAAGTCTAGCACATATTTTCTTTGGGATACGTATCCATGTTTGGAACGAGCAATCTCCATCCCAAGAAAATATTTTAGGTGTCCAAGGTCCTTGACCTTAAATTCTTTAGCTAGAAATCTCTTGAGTTCTTCTATCTCTTTGTCATCATTGCCTGAGATTATAATGTCATCCACAAAAACAATAAATATTGCCACCTTTGCTTCACTAGAATGCTTGACAAACATTGTATGGTCGGTTTGGCATTGAGTAAAGTCTTGACCCTTAACAACTTGCGTTAGTCTTTCAAACCATGCCCGTGGGGATTGCTTAAGACCATACAATGATTTCTGGAGCTTGCATACCTTGCCAATTGTTTGTGGAGTTTCTAGGCCAAGTGGTATTTTCATGTATACCTCTTCTTCGAGTTCACCATTTAGAAAAGCATTCTTGACGTCTAGTTGGTGTAAGGGCCAATCTAGATTTACAACTAAGGAGAGAATGACACGAACAAAATTTAGTTTTGCCACTGGAGCAAATGTTTCTTCATAGTCTACCCCATATGATTGGGTGAACCCCTTAGCCACCAAGCGGGCTTTGTACTTATTCACACTCCCATTAGCATTGTGCTTTATAGAGAAGATCCATTTACACTCAAATGGTTTTTTTCCTTCTGGCAACTCCACAAATTTCCATGTTTCATTCTTGTCCAGTGCTTTAATTTCATCTTCCACTACAAAATCTTCCATTCATCATGTTGGACAGCTTCTTGAACACTTTTTGGAAGTTTTATGTTATCCAATATGGTGATGAAGGCCCTGTATTCTTGTGACAGATTTCTATGAGATACATAATTGCCAATTGGATGTTGAGTGCATGACCTCACTGCTTTCCTCGCAGCAATTGGTAAGTTAAGATCATTCTCATTTGGATTGCAAATATCATTAGGCTCAAAAACTATATTACCTGGTAGAAATTCTAAATCTATATTAGGTTCAGAATTTTGGATTGGCCTTGGAGATGTGCAGATTTCTTCCTCCCTTTGAGTTTTCTTCTTCCTTGTGTACACTAGTAATTCTTTTTCCGGTTCTGTCTCAGATCTGGTTGTAGATGTCACTGTTTCTCCAGTAATTCTTCCTCCCTTTCAAGTGCTGGGACTGCCAACACTTTGCCCCCTTCTGATGTGGCAGCATGGACGCGAATGTCCCTGTTTCTAGATGGTTTTCAATCTGCTGATTTTCAATGAATGATCCAACATGTTTCTTTGTTGTGGCCTGATTTCTTGCGTTGATCACACCATCCTCTAGATTTTTTGTAGCTTCCTTTCACAGCCAACGTTGAACCTTCATTAATGGAGCTTTGATAAGTGCTTCCAAGCATGACTTTCCTTCGACTCTCTTCTCTTCTCACTTCTGAAAATACTTCTCTAATGTTGGGCAGAGGTTTGGTTCCAAGGATTCTTCCTCTTACATCATCTAGATGCTTGGTTAGACCAAGGAGGAACTGGTATATTCGGTCTTTCTCCACCAGTTTTTGTACTGTTTGCTGTCTTCAGGGCATGTCCATACTATATCCTCATAGATATCTAGCTGTTGCCAGTAACGGGTGAGCGTATGGTAGTAATTAGTGACTGTTGTGTCTCCTTGTCGCAGTTCATGGAGGAGACTCTTGATCTCAAATATGGCGGAAGTATTATCAATATTTGAGTATGTCTCCTTGGCAGCACTCTAGATCTCAACTGCAGTGCTGTAATACATGAAGTTTTTGCCTGCTTCAATGGTCATTGAGTTCAGTAGCCATGTCATGACTAAGTTGTTCTCTAGCTTCCACTTTGGGTAATCGGGGTCCTTTTTCTTTGGCTCTTTAGCATCACCAAAGATGTAATCTTCCTTCCCTTTTCCTTTAAGGAAGATCCGGACAGATCTTGCCCATTGGGTGTAGTTTTGGCCATTTAGTTTGTAGCCAGTGATGGTTATAGTGGTGTTTTCAGTCAGACTGGTAACTGTAGAAGTTCCAGCTGCCATTTTAGGGTTTGGGTTTATGACTGAACTGCTCTCTTCAGCCATGGAATAATGGTTTTTTTTTTTTTTTTACTTGGACCAGATTTGCTCTGACACCATATGAATTATTGAGGAAATGATCTTTCCATTTCTTGAATCAAAATGGTTACAAATTCTGGTTTAAATACAACATTACCTAGTCTAGTAAATAGATCAGAATTAAATAGAAGGGATTAACTGTACAAGGTCCCTTGATATTCACTACAGCTGTCCTATATATAATAATAAATTAATTACAGAATAATTAGTAATAAATAACTTATCCTCAACCACAGTTTGGAATTCAACAATTTTCTATGCTTGTGAAGTCAGTTCCTTAACTCTCCTAGTGGAAGTCATTGAAATGTTGTAAAAATTATGGTGTCGCATGGAAAAGAGTTTGTTTATGTAGACCGGTCACAATGATTGTTAGATACGCAAATGTAGATCGTACTGGAGATGCTACTGATAGGAGGTCTACTTCGGACTACTATGTTCTTACTCAAAGGAATCTAATATCTAGAAAATGCAAGAAGCAATGGTTGTTTCAAGGTCAAATATAGAGATTGAATATTGTGCTATCGATAACATGTGAACTTTCGTGGCTAAAACACCTTCCTCCAAAACTAACGTTTAGTGAGTTAGGTCCTATGAAACTTCTATGTGCTAAAAAACTACCATTCCTCTTCTTTGCTTCACTTCTTGGTAAGGCTCATCATGTAAGATTTATGGGTCACATATGTAATTAATTAATAAAGTGTGTTAGGGTCATTATATAATTAGCCAATAAACTAGGGGTCAAATAATATATAATAGTTTATGGCTAAAGAGCATAATAGTTATGAAAATTAATAGTGTAGATACCAGGCGGTTTCTAATTTAATGAGGGGCTGAATTAGAAATACTGCAATTTGGGATATAACTAATAATATAGGGGTAGTGGTCCCCAAGGAGAAAACTCTAAGGAGAAAACTCTAAGGAGAAAACTCTCTGGTTCTCTGGTTCTCTCTATCCCCATCAAAAGAGCAAGGTCTTCAGGGTGTTTTGCTGAGGAAGATCACCCAACCCATTGGCTTTATCATCATCATCCCAAGATTTCATCAATGGCAATTCCCACAGGTACGCTTCCGCCTTTTGTTATTCATCATGTAATTGACATGGATTATTGAGCATAAGGTTGTAGGGTTTGTATTTCAACAAGTGGTATCAGAGCCTACCATGTTTAATTCATGATGAAATTCGGTTATTGTCTTTGTTTTTAGGATTCAATTTGGGAATTTTGACATGGTTGAAATCTTAGGGTTTGTAATTTGGGAACTTGGATATATAAATTATGGATTGTTTATATGCTCTTATTCGTCAATTTTGCTTGATTCGTTCGATTTTCCTTTGGATTTGTTTTTATTTTTTTAAAAAAAAAAATCTGTTTTAAGTTAGGGTTTTTTTTTGTAAACCGTGTAAACTTTTCATTAGTCGATTTTGTACATAGATTTGTTCGTTTGTGATTACTTGCAAAGACATTGCAGTTTCTCTGTTATCAATCGAGACTAGTTATTTGTGAATTATGATATTACGTTATTACACCTTGCAATCTATTTTTTTCCATTCTATTTGTGATGCAAGACTTATGATTAGTCTACACTTGCACGCAATGTCCTTTTCTTTTTTTTTTATTTTTTTTTTATTTTCAGTTTTGGTGGGATTTATTTTTCATAATGTTTTGCATCTGTTCAGTAAGTATCAAACACAATAGGAGAGTTCGGACTTTTGTTCATATAGTTTTCAATTTTTGTGATAAGTTTAGACTTTAGAAATATCAAATTGATTTTGATATTTCTAGTGTTTTCCCACAGGATTTGTTTTTTGTCTGTAAAGTAGACTTTAGACTTAAATTTTTTTTTTTTTGATAATTATCATTTTTCTTTTGATAAAACAATAATTATCAAATACTAATAAAACATAGTTTATATTAGTGAACAATATTTTTTTTTAATATTGTTTTATTTGGATATAATAAATATATGTTCAAGTCAAGTTTGACATTTTGAATGAGTTAATTGAAACTTGACGTCGCCAAAGTGACCTCTCTTGTCTAAATTGCTCGTGAAGAGTGTCAAATGGCTGAGTATATGTTTATTCATGCGGGTATTGACCGGCCCAAAGGAAGGTTAATATTTGGCAGAATTACATGTACACCTGCGATGATAAATGTGTGACAATTATTTGGTATACATGTGAGCAGTAAATCGGCCCAAAGGAAGGTTTATTGTTTGACATGTCTTATTGTCAATATTTGATCGTTGCAGCAAGAGTACCACTAGCAGTTGGTGTTACTGTCCAAAGACTTGACATCAATGGTGCACCGGGTATCTTGAGATGGGTTAAATTCCATGATTTAAACATATGTATTTATTTATTTATTGATTTATTTTCCTATAATGTGAGTCTCTAAGTTTCGTTCTTTATTTAATTCACAACATCTATTGCTTCCATATATGCAAATTTGAGTTCTATTCCTGTCCTTGATGGGACAAATTTTAAGGAATGGAAAGAGAACATTCTGATCGTTCTTGGCTGCATGGATCTAGACCTTGCATTAAGAATTGAACGACCCCCTACTCCTAAGGACTCTAGTTCTTCTAAGGAAAAATTAGAGTATGAGAAATGGTATCGCTCAAATCGCATAAGTCTTATGATCATAAAGCGTGACATTCCTGAAGTCTTTAGAGGTGATGTCTCGGATGAGATAGTTACAGCTAAAAATTTCCTTGTTGAGATGGAAAAACGCTTTGAAAAAAGTGATAAGGCTGAAACAAGTTCTTTGCTTCAAAATTTAATTTCCATGAAGTATCAAGGCAAGGGAAATATAAGAGAGCACATTATGATGATGTCCAACATTGCTTCTAAGCTTAAAGGACTAAAGCTTGAGTTGTTAGATGACTTACTCATTCATTTAGTATTGTTGTCTCTTCCTTCGCAATTCAGTCAGTTTAAGGTGACTTATAACTGTCAAAAGGAGAAATGGACTCTTAATGAGCTCATTTCATTATGTGTGCAAGAAGAGGACAGGCTGAAGCAAGATAGGACTGAAAGCGCTCACTTTACTAGCATCTCTAAAGACTAGGGCAAAAGGAAAAGAATTGAGGAGCCCAAGAACAAAGCTACTGCTAAGGGTCCAGAACAAAAGAAGCAGACTAAGGACAACAACTGCTTCTTCTGCAGGAGTCTTGGACACGTGAAGAAGGATTGTGCCAAATATCACGCTTGGCGTGTTAAGAAAGGTATAATTCTATCTTTGGTCTATTCTGAGGTTAATTTAGCTTCAGTACCTGGAAACACTTGGTGGTTAGACTCTGGTGCCACTACTAACATCAGTGTTTCAATGCAGGGTTGCCTGAACTTCCGAAAGCCTAGTGATACTGAAAGATGCATCTATGTAGGAGATGGGAAGAAGGTAGAAGTTGAAGCCATAGGAAAATTTATATTATTATTAAGTTCCGATCATTATTTGGATTTAGAAGACACTTTTGTTGTACCGTCATTTAGACGGAATTTGGTCTCTATTTCTTATTTGGACAAATCAGGATATTATTGTTCATTCGGGAATAAAGAATTTATTTTGTCTTTAAATTCGAATGTTGTTGGAACCGGTTTACTTTCTGGTTATGATAATCTTTATTTGTTGGAAATTGTGGCTAACTATAATGAAATCTTGAATGTGGAATCACGTGGTACTAAGCAAAAAAATTGACAATTTCAATTCAGGAGTGCTTTGGCACAAGCGTCTAGGTCACATCTCTAGAAATAGAGTTGAACGACTTATGTCAGATGGAATTTTAGATTCCATTGACTTCACAGACTTTAACGTTTATGTAGCATGCATTAAAGGAAAACAGACTAAAGATAAGAAATTAGGCGCATATAGAGCTACAAACGTCTTAGAATTGATACATACAGACATCTGTGGGCCATTTCCAACTCCTTCTTGGAATGGTCAACAATATTTTATATCATTCATAGACGATTATTCTAGATATGCCTACCTTTACCTAATTCACAAAAAGTCTCAATCAATAGACGTGTTCAAATCCTTTAAGGCAGAAGTTGAGAATCAACTTAATAAGAGAATTAAAAAGGTCAAATCTGATCGTAGTGGTGAATACTACGGCAGATATGACGGTTCAGGTGAACAACGTCCGGGACCATTTTCCAAATACCTAGAGGAATATGGAATCGTCCTACAATACACTATGCTGGGGTCACCCAACATGAATGGTGTAGCTGAAAGACGAAACAAGACTCTTAAGGATATGGTAAGGAGTATGATTTGTCATTCCACCTTGCCAGAGTCACTCTAGGGAGAGGCATTAAAAACAGCAGCATACATTCTGAATAGAGTACCAACTAAGGCAGCGGCTAAAACACCTTATGAGCTTTGGATTAGGCGTAAGCCTAGTCTGAAGCACCTTCATGTTTGGGGATGTCCAACTGAGGCAAGGCCTTATAGCCCGAATGAAAATAAATTTGAACCCCGAACAATTAGCAGCTATTTTATAGGGTATTTAGAAAAATCAAGGGGCTATAAATTTTATGATCCTAAATTGAGAATAATTTTTGAGACGGGAACGGCAACGTTCTTTGAGGATATTGAGTTTGGGGGGAAGATTAAGGTTAAAAATTTTGTCTTTGATTATAAAGAGACTTTCTCTCCGGTTTCATCGAAGGACTCTTTAAGAATAATCATTGGAAAGCAGCCAAGAGGGTCATGAGATATTTGAAGAGAACAAGAAACAACATGTTCACATATAGGAGGTCAGACCAGTTAGAGATCACTGGGTACTCTGACTCGGATTTTGCGGGATGCCAAGACAGCTTAAGATCAACTTCAGGCTATGTCTTTCTGTTAGCTGGTGGAGCAGTTTCTTGGCGTAGTGCCAAGCAAGGTCTTACTGCTTCATCAACCATGACAGCATAATTCGTAACAATTCATGAGGCATTTGACTAGGGTATTTGGCTGAGAAATTTTGTCACAGGGCGGCAAATAGTTGAAGGGATTGAAAGACCACTCAAGTTGTATTGTGACAATAGATCAGCAGTCCTGTATTCTAACAATAATAGGAGCTCAACCAAGTCAAAGCACGTTAACATTAAGTTCCTAGTTGTTAAAGAGAAGGTACAAAGTGGACAGATATCCATAGAACACTTAAGGACAAACTCCATGATTGCGGATCCGCTCACTAAAGGTCTACCACCCAAGGTCTTTCATGAGCATACTGCTCACATGGGTGTGCTACAGTATGAGGAATCTGGATTTTCTGATTAGAAATAAAGTTTAAAATATTCAGTTTTGGTTACTTTGTACATTTAAGTTATGGTATGATCTCATTCTGTAAAGTAGGACTAGTTGAAAATTGACATGCATTGACCAACTTCATGTAATTTTCATGCTACACTTTTCATAATGGGTCAATGTCATTTAGTTGTGTCAGTACGGGTGATCATTGATGGGTTTAGTTATGCTTATTATGACGAAAGCCTCTTTGGTTCCATGTGCTGATATGATTAATGGACGGGAAAATTTGGATTATGCTCAAGGTAATTATAATGACAATTTTTTTGACGTCATAAAGTCTAACACACTCCTAAGGATACATGTGTGACCAGTAGGAGATTGTAAGATTTATGGGTCACATATGTAATTAATTAATAAAGTGTGTTAGGGTCATTATATAATTAGCCAATAAACTAAGGGTCAAATCATATATAATAGTTTATGGCTAAAGAGCATAATAGTTATGAAAATTAATAGTGTAGATACCAGGCGGTTTCTAATTTAATGAGGGGCTAAATTAGAAATACTGCAATTTGGGATATAACTAATAATAGTTATATATAGGGGTAGTGGTCCCCAAGGCAAATACAACAAGACTATTCAGTTTCACAAACCCTAAGGAGAAAACTCTCTAGTTCTCTAGTTCTCTCTATTCCCATCAAGAGAGCAAGGTCTTCAGGGTGTTTTGCTGAGGAAGATCACCCAACCCATTGGCTTTATCATCATCATCCCAGGATTTCATCAATGGCAATTCCCACAGGTACACTTCCGCCTTTGGTTATTCATCATGTAATTGGCATGGATTATTGAGCATAAGGTTGTAGAGTTTGTATTTCAACACACCAGTCTTTTGTGTTATCATGGAATGATTTGTTTCCTTAATTGTAAATTTCTACCTTCCTTATTAGGCTAAACAAATAAGGCAACATAATATTTGTACTAAACAATTGTAAATGTACCTAAATGCTGAGACTATTATTTATAGTGGAATAATAGAACGACGACAAACTACCAATTTTGCTGACATGGTATCAGTAGGTTTACGATCAAACTTGAGATTCCTTGGCTGAAATCGTGTTTTCCTCGTTGGTACTTGTCGTGGTTCTGGTTGCATTTTCAATTTTTTGTTTCGTGACTTTGTGGTTTGCATTTTTCTGTTTTGGGAATTTGTGGTTCTGATTCGCATTTCTAGTTCTAACCGCCGTGGTTCTGATCGTCGTGCTTGACCTGACTTCTCTCTTTTTTTGTTATTGCTTGTTATTTTCTGCACGGGTTGTGGTTCTAACTTGCATGTTGTTGGCTGTACGGGTTGTGGTTTATTGGCTTCTCACTTTGTGATTGATCGTGAATCTGATTGCAGTTTCCTTGTTCTTTTAGTTTCTTACTACTTTATATTTGTTGCATGGGTATTTATTCTTTGCTGCACGTGTACTTGCTTACTATTTGGTACTTGTTGCTGCTTGCTATAATGACATGTTCATAGTGTGAAAGAGAACCTTTGTGTCTGTTTCACCGGTAAGAATTATGCTTTATGGGAATTTCAACATTATGGATTCACCTGGATGAAGTTTGTAAGGCACCGACAGAGAAAGTTGCTTTAGATACGTGGATAGTCAAAGATACTCAAACTATCTCTTGGATTCTCAATACTACTGATCTCCATATGATAAATAATATATGCTCTTTCTCCACAGCTCAAGAAATGTGAAATTATTGCGTGTTTACAACCAAAATAATACGGCCATTGGAGTTGGAGATAGCCAATTACAAACAAGGTAATTTTTTCATTAAAGAGTATTATTCTAACTTTTTAAATTTATGGACTAAACATTCTGCAATATTATGTTGTTGTTCTCAAAATTTCACTCTCAGCTGTCCAATAAGTCTATGACACCAATAAATGGTGCATTGGAGCTGTCCAATATCACGAGAAATTGATAAGCAACGAATGCTCTTATACAGTTGAACAGTCAAGAATGAAGTTGTGGGAACAACAACATATAATATGGTAGAGTGTTTGATCCATAAATTCAAAAACCTAGAATAATACTATTGAATGGACAAATTAACTTATTTGTAATTGGCTATCTCCAACTCCAACAGAAAATGTTTGGCTGTATTATTTTGGTTGTATATACACTTCAAATAATTCCACATTTCTTGAGCCATTGTAAAAAAACACAAATTATTGATCATCTGGAAATAAATAGTAGTGAGAATTTAAGAAATAATTTGAGGATCTTTAACTTCCCACTTATATAAAACAATTTTCTCCATCGATGCCTTGGAAACTTCACCTAAGTGACTCCATAGTCCTTTCCCTCTGACATACATCTTGAACTGAAATTTCCAAATAGCGTAACTATTGCCGGTGAAGCGGACACAAGAATTATTTTTATCTGAAGTTGTCATGATGGCAGAAAGATAAGCTATGGAATTTCTTTGACTGAAAATAATCCTTCACAAGTGTGTCATCCAACAACACCAACAAAACTGTTGACTTGCGACCATAATCGAAATCCCAAAATCACATAAGCAGAATCACAATCAGAATCACAACCAAGAAATCATGGAAGCAAAATTTGCAAGAACGAAACACAGAATCATGATCAAGGAGCAGCAGCGAGAATGAAATAATCGGCTTCACACAGCAGTGAGAATCCAGAACAACAATCGAGCAACAGTGAGTACAGAACCAGGATCAACTAGAGTGAGAACAAAATTGGAACTCATCCATGAATCAGGACCTCAAAGGTCAACAAAGAGCCAAACAAGAGCGAGAAAATAATTACAATTGCAACCAAGACGACACAGATTTGATCGACCAAATTGATACAATCTATAAATAATAGTATGAGCAATTACAGATAATTACAACTCATAATGGAAAATTTTCCATTGCCTAATTTATCTAACCTATTCAGTAAAGTATTTAAAATAAAGACTGAAATGAATTCCTCCTCATTACCAGTGTTGATTTATTTTCCCTTTTCTTCGGTAATATGATTTAGATTCATAGCTCAGATTTTTTTAGTCCTAAGTTTTGGGGATTTCCTTTTATGTGGAGCTTGTAAATGTATATTTGTACAGTAACATGAAATAATGAGATGAGAAATGCATTCAGTTTCAAGCATGTGTTACGAAAACAATTTGTCCTCACCTGCTTCAGCTCAGGTGGATTCACTGCCAGTTTCTTGGCACTCTCAAGCCAAGTTCCAAGAAGGAAATTATCATCAGCAGCAAGCAATAAATCAATATCTTTTATCAGTTGAAGGAACTTATGGCTGTTCAAGTGCAAATCATCGATATTCTTCTACTGAAACGAAGAAACAGCGTCGATGTATACTTGGTTTGCAAGTTTTGATAATACTTGCCGTGTCAAGTCAACCAGGTCATACCTGTCAAAAACATAACATTGCTATTATTATCTCACATATTCTCTTTGTGTGTGGTCCAATCGATAGGTCATACCTGTCAAAAACATAACATTGCTCTAACTCACCTTACAAACCCAATTTCTAAGGTAGCTCTGTTTATAAACTATGTTTAAGCCTCATTTCTTCTCAATGTGGGACTTATGTGTTTCCTAATAATGTTTAACTTTGCTCCATTAACATCACACTGGGATGATTAAAGTACAATAAAATTTAGCATATACTAAGTTGAATAGATTACCTATATGTGAGACTTCCGGTGAGATTCTTTCCGCCGGCTAGGAATAGTTGTAATACCTTGATCACATCTTCAGGAGGATACCACAAATGAGCCTGTGGCATATCAGCCGGTGTTCGCTGGAGTAAGTATCTTCTATTTCCAGGGGGCAAGAAGTAAATTTTCTTTTCATAGCTCGATATGTCAGATTCAACATTTGTGGATGGATCCCAATCAGGAAGCATAACAATATAATCATGGTTATGATCCTGCCATAAATTGGCAAATTTGTCCCAACCAGTATCCAGGTCAGATGCTGATGTCAACAAAATGAAATGTAACATGTACTCATTCCAGTAGTATATACATGAAATGAGCTACCTTAACTTTGTAAAATAAAATTTATAAGAGATTTACAGCAGATGGAAAAATTCGAAAGGAAATCTGAAATCATGCTACTTAAACAAAGTTATAAACCATGACTAATTATCATGAAAATAAATTGTTATGAGTTATTATTGTGTTTATACTCGAAGGATGGCAAAAAAACTGAATAGTATTTCTTATTTTCAATGTGTACAAAGTTTGTAGTTATTATTGTTCATTATACTCGAAGACAAAGAATATAATATATAGAATAAGGTACATAAATTCTTGTAATGGCTATCTGTTGATTATAAGATCAAAAATCAGAATCATAGGATTCTGATTTGTATAGTTATTAGTATGTATTAATTAAGATTTCAGTTTTATTTTTATTTCCATTTAGGATACCATTTATAGGGAACTCAGTTTCCTGATTTCCAGCTTTATTTTAGTTGTAAATAATTAAATTACTTGTACTATTTATAATTAGTTTCCTGATTTAGGATACCATTTAACCATCCCTAGTTTCTTTCATCAACCCAGCCATGGAAGAAGACAAAATAGAAGTCACACCCACATAGACTGGCATAAATCTTGCCAGCTCAATCGAAGGGGCTGAACTTCTCATCATTGGCAAAGGCAAAACTAGATTGTTTCCATCAAAGCGAAACAGGGTTTATCTCCATTCAGCAAAGAATAAATAGAGGCTCTGCAGAAAATGCTCTAGCAGATTGTTCTTACTGCAGAAAAATGTGGTACAGCTATGCTAGTTCAAAAAGATAATTTTCTACATGCTTTACGCACTAGCAAAAGAAAACCAAAATCATGGATCATAGATTCAAGGGCCTCGGATCACATGACTGGAGATATAACAATATTTGACAATTATTATCCTCGTCATGATAACTCCTCTATTCGGATTGCTGATGGTACCCTGTCAAAGGTTACTGGTATAGGTGTTGTTATCATTTCAAAACACATTTCTTTGGATTTTGTACTGTATGTGTCCAAACTTGATTGCGACTTGCTGTCTATTAGCAAACTAACCAGAGACTTGAGATGTGTCGCTAAATTTTTTCTCAATCTGTGTGAATTTCAAATTTTGGAGTTGAGTAAGACAATTGGTATTGCTAAAGAGTGTGCTGAACTTTACTACTTGCAAGTTGAAGATTCCTCTAAAAAACTCAAAGCCAATTCTTGTGCAGTGGTTTCTCCAAATAGTAAGGAGTCTGTAATGTTGTGGCACTATCAATTAGGTCACCCAAATCTCATGTACTTAGAGAAATTGTTTCCCTCATTATTTAGTAAATACTTAAGGAATTTTCAATGTGAAGTACGTCAGTTATTCAAGTATACCCGAAACACATACTCGCCTAAACCATATAAATCATCCTTATATGATTTACCACACTATGGATGTGACCTTCTTTAAAAATCAACCTTATTACACCAAAGAAGGAGTTTAGGGGGAGAATACCTTAATCCCGAAAGAAACAACAAAATTCCAATTTTTGGGTTTGGAGATAGTCGACAAACTGGAGCAGCAGAAACAAAAAATCCTGCACCTACTGAATCAGTCGAACCAGTAAATTCTACACCAACAGAACCAGAAAATTCAACCAAACAATCTGAACCTATCCTTGTAACTGCACTAGTAGAAAGTACTACACAAGAAGTTGACTGGAAAGTTTTTACTTGGAGGAAGAAAAACAATCTGGTGGTAGAGTAAAAAACTACTCCAGTACAAAGCCATGAATCTAACCAGGCTCTAGAAGATGGAATCTCCTTGGGTAATACTCTACCTAACTCAGAACCTATCCATACGAATTCAACTAAAAGTGATGTTCCTATTTGATAGGTCCTCAATTTATAAATGCAGTAATAAGAAATAATGAAAGATCAATCAACATATGGTAGTCTATTTTATTGATGATAAAGGGAAATTGAGCCAAGGAAACAAGCCTTCCTTGTACTCCTGAGAGCTATGCTCACTTCAATGAGAGAGAATTCTCTCTCCACTAACAAGTAACAGAATTTGTTAACCCCTTCCTTACCAACCTCTCTCCCCTATATACGAGATGGGGCCAACTCACCTTTCTTGGATTTTCTAACATACACTCTCCATGCCTTAGGTGCACTATTTAGATTAGCATTTATAAGAAATCAGTTTCCTGATTTCCAGCTTTATTTTAATAGTACATAATTAAATTATTTGCACTATTTATAGTTCTTATGTAATCAGTTTCATCATCGAGTAAATAATCACTTATCCGCACTATCCAAAAAACACAGTAGAGTTTTATCGAAAAAAAGAACTCACTAGAGAGAATAATAACTAAAAATCTCAATGAATGAATGTCCATCATTTCCATCATATTAAACAATTTTGTGGGAAATCCCTTGCTGAATAAATATGCTAACTGAAGTCCCAAAAGGATGTAAGTCGTAGTTATAAGACCAATATCCAATTTCTCCTTGATGAAGTACCATTTTATCTCTATAGGCTTCGTTTTCTCCTGATGATTTCGGTCAAGTGCAATTCTAATGGCAGACTTATTATCACACAATGCTAATGGCATGGTCTTAGCAATATAAATGTCTAGTACTTCAACTAGTATAAGCCCAAGCCCACAAATAAAATATAAAGACTAATCCTAATTAAATGAAAAAATTACAAAAAATCTAGAAATCATTCTCAGAGATCATGTAAGATGCTTTTAAATATTTGAAAATACAATAAAAGATATTATGAAGTAATAATCTTAAACAGAAATCAGTGCATAAAATAAATACATACAACAATTCCATCAATACAGTTGTATATTGTATGATAACGTATCTCCAAGGCAGCGTCAACTTGATGAGTGGCTTTACCATATCGTCTATGGAAATAGCTCTTGAGCCATTCCTGCAAGAAAAATAAATTTATGATTCTTCACTTAAGAAAAGTCTGTATATCAAATGCTTATTTGTCAAGAATTAAAAGAGAGTCTTTCTTACAAGGTTGAGACACAAGCACCTAATGTCCAGTTATATTTGAAGCTAATACATAAAAAACTCATAGTTATTGCAAGATTATTCTAATGTTTCTTTTTTGACAAGTGCTTCAAATTTTAGAGAAGTTTATCCAAACTGACTACCTTGAAGCTATACCCTTTCTAACACCCATATTTCCATTTTTCTGTTCCTAGTACCATAGCATATCTACAACGTGTATTACGTAACCGATAAGAATGTGGAAAAAGAGCTAGTAAATACAAATTTCAACATATGAACATGTAGAGAGCATATGAACAACATTACCTGGATTTTAACTTTCTCATCACGAAATGCCATTTCGGACATTAGCTCATAAACAATAGGATTGTGCTCTATTCCTTCCATGCACATACCAACACCTACCTGCATAACACATTAGTAAGATTGTAACACCCCGTTTTTTAAAAGCGAGGGTGTATTTTTTTTTTAAAGAAATTATAATACAACACAGAATCAAATAAGGTAAAACCTTTGGATAAATAATTAAGTCATTAAAATTTACAAGCAGCGGAAAAGTTTTTCAAAATATAAATCCAAAGCATGTCCTGATGTCAACAATAGTACAGGTGCATCCTTTCAACTTAACATAAAGGTAGCCCAAAAGAAAGACATATGTGTCCTGAGATACAACCTAGTCTGATCATTCTATACATAACAAAAAACTATACGCCTTGAGTAATCTCCACGCGCCCCGTGAGATTCTCCTAACGTAGCTCCAATCAAGCACTCCCATCCACATTCCCGTCTGGAGGGTACGAACCGGTGGGATCATCCTGACTCTCATCTAAGGGCAAAGCCCAGATTTCCACAATAATTGTAAAGGGTCACCAACCGAAATTAACAGTTAACACATAAAATTTAAGTTTTTAAATGCATAAAATACCTTTTCAACTTAGCATGCACCTTAAAAGGATTTTCCATATGCTAAAAGTTCATACAATGCTTGCCAAATGTAAATGAAGTCAAATAGAGTTCTCAATCCATCAAGTAATACACAACTGAACAAAACATTGATAAATTAATTGAGCAATCGATTATCTAACACAAAATAAGAATTTCCACTAAGCCAATCAATTGGGAAATCGATTGCTTGAAGGTTGTTTTGAAAAATCTGAACTCTGGGCTTAAATCAATCGACAATTGATTGGGCAATTGATTGACAGCATAGCTGAGCCACTGACTTAATGCCAATCGATTGGGCAATTGATTGGGCAATCGATTTCCCTGCCTATTCTTTCAAAAATACATAAACTAATTCAATCACATTCATACACAACTCCAAATCTTAACACTTAGCAATTCCCACACAATCACCACGACAAGTTGGGTTTTCGAAATAGGTTTGCAATCAAACTTCCTATCACACAATTCCAAAACATAACTCTTAGTAAAATCAACACAATCACAATGACATCTCAAGTTCAAATACTCAATAATAAACTTGAATCAACACACTTACACACAATTTCAAAACATATCGCTTAACGATTACAACGCAATACCCACACAGACAAGATGAACCAACAAATCACATGGCACCACCTTGACGCGACAATCCCATCACAGACAAGATGAACCAACAAATCACATGACATCACCCTGACCCGACATTCCCAACACAGACAAGATGAACCAACAAATCACATGGCATCACTTTGACTTGACAATCCCAACACAGACAAGATGAACCAACAAATCACATGGCACCGCCTTGACGCGACAATCCCATCACAGACAAGATGAACCAACAAATCACATGGCATCACCCTGACTCGACATTCCCAACACAGACAAGATGAACCAACAAATCACATGGCATCACCTTGACTCGACAATCCCAACACAGACAAGATGAACCAACAAATCACATGGCATCACCTTGACTCGACAATCCCAACACCGACAAGATGAACCAACAAATCACATGGCATCACCTTGACTCTTTCCACTACAATCGTTAAGTAAATACAATATTAAAAGATTCCCCGTTTTTAATATTCATTTAACTTAAACGATTTTCACAACAAACATTAAGTAAGCAAGACATTAAGAGATTTCCCTTTCTTAATGCTCATTTAACTTAAATAATTTTCACAACACACATTAAGTAAACGAGACATTAAGAGATTCCCCATTCTTAATACTCGTTTAACTCTAATGGTTTTCAAATTTCACACAAAACAAACTCACACATATTATCCAATTCAATCCAAAACACATCAATTCATTTCTCCACAAAATCATTTTCACAGCAACATTAAGTAAACGCAGACATTAAGAGATTCCCCATTCTCAATACTCGTTTAACTTAACTAATTTTCACAAATACACATTAAGTAAACGAGACATTAAGAGATTCCCCATTCTTAATACTCGTTTAACTCTAATGGTTTTCAAATTCCACACAGAACAAATTCAAACATATTATCAATCCACAAGAAAACACATCAATTCATTTCTCCACAAAATCCAATCATAAACATATCAAATCTCACAAGCATTAATCATGAACACGACAAATACGATGAACACAAATCATCACAACATACCACTCAAACACAACAAATTTCATTTACTCAAAATCATACATAAAGGTTAAATTCATTTTCCACAAAACATTCATCAATATCACCAAAACCCCACGTTAGAATTTCACCCATAAAAGCATTAAATTCATTTTCTCTAAATCAACTCCATCCCTAATAAAATTCTTTTCCACACAACCACATGTAAGGCCCTAAATGCAATCTAAAAGTTTGGAAGGAGCCCTTACCTTCACGTTAGCTTCCACGTTCGATTACGGTACCGCGAGTAAATCCGGTAAAATCTCCGCTCGCAATGCCGCTTCCAAAGTTGGTCCACTAGCACCGTAGCACGGAGGTGAGCAACTTTCCCTTCTATCTCTTCATGAAACGAAGCTTAGATCTAGAAGAAACGGAAATATTTGTGTTTGACGGTTTTGAAATCCCTAAACCGTTTTTCTTCGTTTTCGGATCAAAGAGGGAGAGTGAAGTTGAGAAATCCTTATCCTATCACCCACTATCAATTTCGAACTCAAGGAAGCAAGGAAGAACGAAAATGGATGAAGATGGAGGAAGGAAGAAAAACGCACGCGAGGCAGGGGAGGAAGAAGATGGAATTTTCTGTTTTCTCTCCTTCTCTTTTCCTTTCTTCCTTTTTCTTTCCTTTCTATTTTCTTTTCTTTCTATTTCCTTACTTTCCTTTTCTTTATATATATATATATATATATATTAATAATAATTAACAAATATCTCTAAATCTTTAGATATTTATTAAATTACCCTTTTACCCATAACGTATTTAAACTCTTCGCAAAAGATTCACCGCAGTTAATTTAATTTATTTATCGACGAGTAATTCTAATCAGGCATCAAAATATCTCTTTGGTCATATAAACTCCAAAATATTAATAACTTGGCTAAAAAGTCCCTGAGTTCAATACCAAAATCCATTAAAATACATAAGGTATAATTTAAAATTACGGGTCTTATAAAGATAACCTTAAAAATCAGAATGTATAAACTAAACATCAGGAAACGCAACTGCTAAATACTTTTCCGGCCGTAATTCTGAAAGAGAAAATTATGATAACAAAATGAAGAATAGATAATGCATTAACCATATTATATACACATAAATACATCGGGTTTAACAGCATTTCTCATGTTTTTCAAGCTTCAAACCTATAGAAACTTGTAAATTATTGTTGGCTAAACATTAGCTGTACCATTGTCGAGTTTGCACTAACACGAGCATCAACAGGCCCTGAAGCAATTGCATCCAAAACACCGTACATTTCAATATTACCACCAAAATTATGTAGCATGTACCTGCAGAAAAGTAAGATTGAGAAAGTATGATTCTTTAGAATATTGTATATCTTTAGAGAAAGTAGTAAAATAAGATATTAAAGAGCTAATTACCATATATAAGGAGTACCATAAAACTGAAAAGAAGTTTGCCATATTGGTTTTACATCGGCAATTAGATCAAGAACAATCATCTTCCTAGATGGAACAGACTGTAAAAGTTCCTGCTAATAGTATCACACAGTCAAAAAAATGTTTAATTCTTTAATTCTTGGTGCTAGCTAATGAACCAAGAGAGGAGCGTGAGGGGACCATTAGTTATATAGATCTTGCAGAATATATGGGTTTTAGATAAAACGAAGAGAGAAATAACAAGAAATTTAACAGCTAAAGAATAATTACTAAATTTTAATTTCAATTTTCTGCATCCTCGCATAAAGCACCATTCACTGCCATATATACACACATCCTAAACAACATTCTCACACTCACTACCCAACATACAAACCACACCTCAATGGCTAACTGCATCTCCTTGCCCTTATCATACAAGAAGAAATACCTTCATAGCTTCCCTGTTCTGCTGCTATGAAAACCAGAGAAGTAGAACTCCGTGTCTGGAACAAAGACAATAAGTGGAGAAGATAGAAAGCAGAGGCATGTAAACTTGTAAGATCAACTCCAACTGTATGAGTTAACTTGCAATTTTGACTACCTTGAGCCAAACCATCAACAAAGATGTAGAATTAAATGGTTTATCTATAGGCATAGTAAATGACATAATATTATGGTGTCGTTTGATCCATGTAGCTGACTCCAGCTAGTTGGAAAATGTTTTATTTGTTGTTTTTGTGTGAATTTTGACAAAATTGAAAGCATCTATTTGAGGTATTATGATCTAACTAGTGTCTCCGGATACCAAGAAGAAAAAAGAAAAACACACAAATATTCAAGAAGATGGAAGAAATATGGTTATGTATCAGCATTTCATACTTTCATTTGAGGTGGCTTCCAAAATGATGAATCAGAGTAGAAGAGCCAGCCCTGCATATTTCATTTATATTTGTCAGCTAAACATCATTATACAAATGGCACCAAAATATTCATGAATAAATATTAATGTTTTGTTGTCTTTAAAAAATATCAAACAAATCCTTCACATCAATACCAATATAATTTTATCATTCTGAATATTCCTCTCTCTCCCTCTCTATTACCTAAAAGTCATTCATGTATCCTTCACCTAATTGCTTAAACTTATGAAATAGTTGATACATAAAATTCACGATAGAGTTGTTTCCAAAAATGAGATGCTTATAAAGAGAGTATATGTATTTATAGGATATATGATATTATAAGGAATTAAAAAGGAAATAGAAAGATCTATAGTCAATTGAAGCATACTTGCATTAACCACACATCATCTTTGTCACCCTTGGAGATGCCTTGATATACTGCAGCTCCAAGAGTTGATATATAAGCCGGATCACTGGTAGGTGGGGAGTTTTCGTTAAATGAGTCACTGCAGTAAATAATATAATATGTATGTCAACAACCGAGAGTAATCAAGAATAGAAACAAACTCGAGTCTTGTTAAAAATAGTGTAAGCACGTGGTTGAAGTCAATAAAGTTCAATAAAGTTCATAAACAAGCGAATATGCCAAATTTAATTAATGAACATGTACATTATCATATCGTATATCATCAACTGGCAACCTAATAGTCCAAGAAAATAATAATATTAAGTGTTGAGGACAAGTGAATCTACCAGTTATAGATGTCTGTTACATCCCCATATTCTGTAAAATTGAAGAAAATAAGTCAAAATAAGATGGATAATGAGAAAGAAATAGAGGGAAGAAAAAAAGAATATTATGGCCATCATCACCCAAAGACTAGAAGTTTTGTCCTGTTAGGAACACATAATGGTTGAGTTTTAAGAGATTTGAGAAAAACAAATGAATGTGTATCCTGCATTTAGGGTACCCCCTTGTGTCCTTGTATGAGTAATGGTTGGGGAATTCTTTACTAGGATTATGAAGGTTGCTGACTTTTTTGCTAGATTAGGTTAGTTCACCTAAGTTACCTCCTGTAGTTTTTATTAGATTCCTTCTCTCGCGTAACAGACTTACCCAACACATTTCCATTAATAACCTTTCCTTGTCTACCTTTTTTTCATTCAATGGTAACACAAATTGAAGGCTCAACAATCTGAGAAAAATATGTCCATAATAAGAAAGAAAGTAAGAAGAGAGAAACTAGGCACACCTTTAATTTGTTTCCTGATAAAAGCTTCCCCAATTTCAACAAATAGAGGATCGGAGGGATCAAGAAGGTATGTGCAGCACCAGCGAGGATCAACATCAACAGTGTTCCTGGAAGCAATATTAATGAAACAACTTCGTTGATAAATACATGGAGCGATGAACCTTTAAACTGGAAAAAAAAAGTATAAGCTGTGGATGCCAAAAGAAAAAGTATTATACACTTGTTTCAATGGTAGGAAAACAAAGTCAAGCAATGGATGCTAATAAAACTAACACCGAAACATGAGTTACCTGAGAAATGAACAATCTTACAAAAGAGAAGTGAAATACCAGTCACAAGTCTAGTTATTTTTGCCGAAGGAAATATCTTTGCCAAAGCAGCCGGAACATTTCCAGAGAAGGATGGTAAGACTTGAATATAAAAAAATTCAATGTAAATCAGATCATTAAATTCAGAAAAACGTATCCAGGAATTTGAGACTGTAAAACCATTTTCCCCTCTGTAAATTTGAATGCATTATAGAAATTGACAGATCATATATAGATACATGTGTTGGTGCCAAAAGGAAATTCATGAAACAAGTTTTCATGTTTTGTGGCGCAAGTATACCTGGAGTCATCCCTAGCTCCAGCATTCGAGAGATTATCTGTTTCTGTAACACTAATTGTTGATCTAACCAGTTTTGAGATAAAGGCCCACCCCATATGTGAAAAGGTAGATCTCATTAGAAACCAAAGCACCTGAAAAGATAACAGCTACCTTTTATTCAAAACAACCAGAGAATGCGAAAACAAAAATTTATTAATAGTATCTATGTCACCTTCAACAGTAAACAAAGATGGATAAGGAATGAAAAGTGTTTTGACTTGTTGGATTCTGATCCCAATGTCTGAAGTTTAGGCATCAAATTACAACAACAACCAAGCCTAAATGTTCTCTATCGTATAGCATATCTCTTTCCAAATCATTCATTTTTAAGTATTTCCTAATAGTTTCTCTTATAGTTTTCCTACGTCTTCCCCTGCCTCTAGCGATATTGTTGGTTACGATTCTGTCCATTGAATTAGTTTTATTGTAGGAATATTCTCTTACCATTAATAGCCACATAATATATTTCTTTTACTTGTACTCCCTAGGCTATTTATACCATTCTGTAAAAAATCAATAAGAAATACAGCATATTCACATGGTATTAGAGCTATACTTCTGATCCGATAAAAAAAAAATTAGGGTTTCCTCATGGAAGAATAACAGAGCCGTCCAAGCATCCTAGAGGCTGACCCTGAGGCAGCAGCGACTGGAAACACCACCATTCATCATGAAACAATTATCATTACTAGCTATAAACTCAATGGACAGAACTACACACAGTGGTCCAGATCTGTCCGCATCTTCCTCCAAGGAAAAGGAAAGGAAGACTACATCACTAGCGAGGCTAAGCAGCCAAAAAAGACTGATTCAAGCCATGAAAAATGGAAACTTGAAAACCGTCTAAATATGACATGGTTGCTCAACTTCATGACTAATGAGTCTGGTGAAAATTTCATGTACTATGACACTGCTGTAGAAATATGGAAGGCAGCCAAGGAGACCTACTCAAATGTGGACAACACCTCAGCCATATTTGAGATTAAAAATCTCTTACACAATCTTCGATAAGGAGATTCTTCGGTCACCGAGTATTATCATACACTCATAAAATATTGACAGCAACTTTACATCTATGCAAACATAGAGTGGAAGTGCATAGATGATGACAAAATCTACAAGAAATTGGTCAAGAAAGACAAAATCTTTCAGCTCTTATTGGGACTGAATAAAAATTTGGATGAAGTGAGGGAGAATTCTTGGAACTAAGCCTCTCCCTAGCATTCGTGAAGCATTTGCAGATGTGAGAAGGGAAGAAAGCAGAAGGAAAACCTTGTTGGGAAGTCAAAGTGCAAGCTCAACCATTAAGGCTCTGCACTTGCTGCACTTCCAGTAAGAGGTCTACCATAGAAAGGTAAAGGATGGTGCGATCACTGCAAGCGACCTGGGCATACGAAGAAAACATGTTGGGTGCCTCATGAAAAACCCACGGATCTAAAACCACGATTCAAGGACGCACGCAGATATGCTGCTGCTGCTGATGAAAGTAAGTTCATAAACATTGTAGAGGTCAGTCTTTTCAAAATAGAACAAATAGAGATGTTGGAGAAACTGATGCAACAGGCACTGCAAAACACTAGTACCTCTTCTGCCATTGCTACTCTTGCCCAAAAAGGTAATTTTTCTGCTGCCCTTTCATGTAAATCACCAGAAAACAAACTCTTGGTTTGTTGATTTTGGTGCCTCAGATCACATGACTAGGTACATCAATGTATTTAGTAAATACACTCCATGTCAAGATGGATCTTTTGTCCAAATAGCATATGTTACCACCTCCAAGGTGGCTGGTAAAGGTTCGGTGGTTATCTCTAAAGATATTATTCTTAATTCAGTTTTACATGTTCCTAAACTAGATTGCAGTTTATTGTCCATCTGCAAACTAACCAAAAACATAGGGCGTATTGCTAGGTTCTTACCACATGTGTGTGAATTTCAAGATATGAATTCGGGAAAGATGATTGGCAATGTTGAGAGAGTGCATGCCTTTACTTCCTTAGAATTGAAGACCAAAATAAGATATCCTACAAGGCTGCCTTTATGCGTTCATCAAAGAATGATAATGATGTAATGTTATGGCATTATCACCTAGGACACCCAAATTTTATGTATCTAAAAAAAATGTTTTAATCCTTATTTAATAAAGACTTTGGTTCTTTCAACTGTGAAGTGTGCTAATTAGCCAAGCACACCAAATCCCATTATTCCATACAACCTTATAAGCCGTCTAAACCTTTCACACTCATTGATAATGATGTGTGTGGACCTTCAAAAGTGAGCAATGTTAGTGGATCAAGGTGGTATGTCACCTTTATTGACAACCATACAAGAGTCACTTGGGTGTTCCTCATGAAAGAAAAATCAGAAGTTGGGAGTATATTTGAGAACTTTCATAAAATGGTCAAAACCCAATTTCAAAGCAACATTCAAGTACTAAGACTGATAATGGAGGGGAGTACTTCCACCACACCCTTGGTAGTTACCTTATCAAAAATGGTATTATACACCAAACATCATGCCCATACTCCCCACAACAAAACGGGACAACAGAGAGGAAAAATAGGCACCTAGTGGAAGTCGCTCAAGCCCTCATTTTGTCCAAGAACGTACCTAATCATTTTTGGGGAGATGCAGTCCTCTCTTCATGCTACCTAATAAATAGAATGCCCTCCAAAACGCTCAACCTAAATACACTGCACCAAACCCTCTTGTCCCCATATCCTTCGACCAAACTCCTCACAAATATTCCACCAAAGATTTTTGGATGTACTGACTTTGTACATGAACAAAAGCCTAACCTCAATAAGTTGGACCAGAAAGCCATCAAGTGTATCTTCTTAGGATGCTCTCCTACCAAGGAAGGAACAAATGTTGCCCCCTAAAAAGAGGAAGCTATCACACTGTGAATGTTACCTTTTTTTTAAGACAAGGGTTTTTATCCCGAAGTTGGCATTCAGGGGGAAAAAGTTACAATTGATGATTACCAACCTTGGGAAATTACAATACCAAAATTTGTCCCACATGAACCTGTCTTAACCACCCCATCAGGACCTGTCCAAATCCCACATGAACATGTCCAAATAACTAAAACCACATAATCTGTCCCAATAATTGTTGAACTTGAACTGGACCAGCAAACAATCACTCTTAAGGTTACCAAGCCAATAAATGGATTACCAACGATTGGCCCAAAAGGAAAACCAAATGGAGGAAAAGAACTGCAAACAACCACTTTTGAGGTTACCAAGCCAACAAATGGATTACCAATGATTGGCCCAAAAGGAAAACCAAATGGAGGGAAAGAACTGGAAGTATACATAAGGAAGAAGAACAAGCAGCAAACTGTTGAGGAAGTAGAAGCATGCACTCTTCCAAACCAGAACCAAGACTCTGCTCAAAATTCAGATCATGAACCTACTCACAAAGGTAGCATACTGTGCATTAACGTTTCCTCTAATTTATCTAATAATGTCACTAATGACCAAGTCTTAGACTTACCTATTGTTGTGAGAAAGGGAGTAAGGTCTTCTACCAAACACTCAATTGCAAACCATGTTTCTAGTGAAAAATTATTGAGGGGTATAGGAACTTCATCAGCTTTGTGGACAGCATCGAAATTCCTCAAAACTTTCATGAAGTTGTCCTAGTTCTAGAATGGAAGGCTGCTATCATAGAAGAAATCAAGGCACTAGAATAAAGAATGGCACATGGCAGCTCTCCCACCTACCAGAAGGGAAGAAGACAGATGGATGCAAGTGGATATTCTCAATAAAATTAAATGCAAATAGGTACGAAGCACGGCTGGTGGCAAAAGGATTCACCCAATCCTAATGGGTGGATTATGAAGAAACCTTTGCACCTGTAGAAAAATTGAATTTAGTCCATGTACTCCTTTCTCTGACAGTAAATTTGGACTAGCCACTTCACCAGTTAGATATAAAAAATCCTTTCCTAAATGGTGAACGTGAAGATGTCTACATGAGAATACCACCTACACTTGAAACATCAAAAATTTCATGCAAGGTATGTAAACTCAAAAGATCACTATACAGACTCAAGCAATCCCCTCGAACTTGGTTTGATAGGCTCACACAAGTGGTTAGGATGCATGGCTTATCCTAATGTCAAACTGACCACACAATGTTCTTAAAGCATTCAAAGGAAGGCAAGGTAACCCATCTTCATTGTCCATGTGGATGACATTATTATTACAGGTGATGATTATACTGGAATTGAAGGGCTAAAAAATGATTATAGCTAAGGAATTTGAAGTCAAAGATCTTGGTCACTTAAGGTATTTTCTGGGAATGAAAATGGCACGGTCCAAACATGGAATCTATTTATCTCAAAGGAAACACATACTTGACTTACTTTAAGAAACAAGGATGTTAGGATGCAAACCAGCAGACACTGCTATGGAATCCAATGTGAAAATTGGAGGGAAAATGAGAGTCCACTTACTGACAAAGAAAGGTATCAAAAGTTGGTTGGGAAACTTATTTATCTAACCCACACACAACCAAATATTGGTTTTTCTGTTAGCATGGTAGCCGCTACATGAATGACCCTAGGGAAGCTAACATGAAAGCAGTTAACTGCATGCTGCAGTATCTGAAAAAGGCACTAGGGAAGGGGTTGCATTTCAAGAAGGACACAAGCAACAAATAGAAATATTCACTGATGCAGATTGGGTAGGCTCAATGACTAATAGGAGGTCAACCAGTGGGTATTGCTCCTTTGTATGGGTCAACTTAGTGATCTGGAGAAGCAAGAAACAAATTGTGGTTGCTAGAAGCACTGCAAAAGCTTAACTTAGATCCATGGCACATCGAGTTTGCGAGGGGATATGGCTGCAAAGGATGTTTGCAGAACTTCACATTTACACTAACCATGAAGTAAGCCTGTTGTGCGATAACAAAGCTACCATAAGCATTGCTAAAAATCCTGTGCAATATGACCGAACAAAGCATGTGGAAATAGATAAACACTTCATTAATGAAAAGGTTGACAATGGGCTAATTTCTCTCCAACACACACCCTCAAGCCACCAAACTGTTGATATCTTGACCAAAGCACTTCCTGGAGCCACCTATAAAAACTTAAGATTCAAGTTGGGCATGATCGACATCTATGACCCAACTTGAGGGGGAGTATTGGTTACAATTCTATCCATTAAGGGACAGTTGTACAACTTTCATTAGTTCATAGGAATATTCTCTTACCATTAATAGCCACATAGTGTCTTTCTTTTATTGTAAATAATTAAGTTAATTAGGAATTAATTAGCTTTCTGATTTACTTGTACTCCCTAGACTATTTATACCATATTGTATTATGTAAAAAATGAATAAGAAATACAACATATTCATAGAGATTAGGGAGGAGTGGAGGACATGCCTAAGAAATACAACATATTCATTGAAGGAGAAAATTTATTGCTAATTATTTGCAATTTTCACATTCAATTTTGTTTAGTTAGCCTTTTAATTAAGAGATTAGGGAGGAGTGGAGGACATTTCCCAAAACCTTACAAGCTTGAACTTTTTCTTAACTTTAGGAGTTTCAATGCTGAAAATTTAGGAGAAACAATGTGAGGCTTGTTGTGATGTGCCCATTTTCATCCTATGTATTGATGTGAATTTCCAAACTTAAATTTTCAATCTTCTACCCAATTTAAAAATTGGCCAAGGGTCTTAACGGCGTCACTGATTTCTTTTAAAACAATTCTGAATTATAAGCTAATTTATCAAAGGTTTAAGCATTATAATTCTCATAATCTTTTGTCATTGCATACAATGCTCAACATGGACCACCCACCTTTTTCAAAATATGAAATATGAATGAATAATAAACACGAAACACGAGATTACTTAATTTTGCAAGCCCATTTCTTTAGATATCTATACATAATGAAATCAATGACTGGTTTGAATGACTACTTTTACCTACCCATGTAAATTTCCCAAGCGCGCCCAAGCAAGAAAAGCAGGTCCACCAAAGAAACTGTTCAAATCTTTTGAACTAATATTAAAATCCTACCGTTAGAATATACTAGTCAAATAACTATTGAAAGAGAAAAATATTTTAAATAGATATTTATGAGAATAAATTACACCAATAAGAATGAAGCAATGTGTGTTTTAGGGTGCAGCTAGGTTAAAACAAGACAGAAGGAAAATTTCTTATTATATCGAAACTGAAACAGTACACACACATATATATACAATATTGTCAGCTATCTAATGAATGTAGAGAATAAAGGAAAAATAAATTAGGAAATAAATCAAATTAGAGTGATTTGATTCTTTCCCAAAATGCAAATAAACTTAAATAGAAAATCAACTAATAAACACAATCATATCAGATCTGATTGCTATATGTCAACATCCTCCCTCAAGTTGGTGCATATATGTCTAGCATGCCCAACTTGTTTACAAGAAATTCAAAATTGGGCCTTAACAGACCTTTGGTAAGGATATCAACAACTTGTTGTGAAGAAGGCACAAAAGGTATGCAAATCAGACATGCATCTACATTCTCTTCCATAAAGTGTCTATCAATTTCAACATGTTTTGATTCGGTCATGTTGAACAGGATTTTGAGAAATACTAATTGCTGCTTTGTTGTCGCAATACAGCTTCATTGGAAGATTTATAAAGCTCTTCTAAGATTCTTTGAAGCCATAGGATTTCACAAACACCTTGGGCCATTTTCCTATATTCTGCCTCAACATTGCTTCTAGCTACTACATTTTGTTTCTTGCTCCTCCAAGTAACTAAGTTTCCCCCAAACAAATGTGCAGTAACCAGACGTCGACTTTCTATCCATGATGGACCATGCCCAATCTGCGTCATTTAATACCTCAATGTATTGTTAATCAGTTTTTTTGGAAAACCAGTCTACTTTCAGGGGAACTTTTGAGATACCTTAGAATACGGTAAACAGACTCTAAATGTTATTCGTGAGGTGAGTGCATAAACTGACTCACTAAGCTAACAACAATGGCTATATCTGGACGAGTATGAGGTAGATAAATTAGTCTACCTACTAATCTTTGATATCGAGATGTATCCACTGGATCACTATTACCATCATTACCAATATTCTAATTAGGATCTATTGGAGTATCAACTGGCCTAAAACCCATCATCCCGGTTTCCTTTAGAAGATCTAAAATATATTTTTGTTGTGATACAACAATCCCTTTGTAGATCTTTTGGTTGAATTTAAATTCAAATCTCCATTTAAAAATGCATTTTTTTACATCTAGCTGTTGTAATGGCCAATCCAAGTTAACGACCAAAGATAAAAGAACTCTAATGGTGTTAAGTTTTGCAACAAGAGAAAAGGTTTCTGAGTAACCAATACCATAAGTTTGTGTAAAGCCTATGGCAACTAGCCTGGCCTTATACCTCTCTACTAATCCATCAGCCTTGTGTTTTATGGTGAACACCCATTTTCACCCCCACAGTTCTCCTTCCTTTAGTTAGACCCACCTCTTTCCAAGTTTGATTTTTTATAATAGCACTCATCTCCTCCAAGACAACTTATTTCCACTTAGGAACCCTTAGAGCTTGTTGTATATATCTTGGGATCTCTGTTTTTTTTAGTTCACAAGTAAAAGCTCTAAAAGTGGGGGACAATTTGTCATAAGATATAAAGTTAGAGATATGGTGTTTTGTACATGCTCTTTTCCCTTTACTAATAGCAATGGGTAGACTAGAATCATCAAAGGTAGGTTCTAAAGGGACAAAATCGTTGGGAACAGGTTCAACAAAGACAAGATTATTATGATCAGAATTTTGAAAGGGCACAACAGAATTAGAAAGACTATAACTTGTTGGATCCTTGGATGTTTGGCAGTGTTGAGGTTCTCTTCTCTAAAGCACTTTTTCCTAAAGTATACGTGGTCAAAGGGTTGGATACCTTTGTTACTAATTTCAAATGTCTCATTCTCAACTTTTGGTTCAATCAAGACATTTTCTTGAATATCATGTTCATGGCTTTCTTAACTAGATTCACCCAGGGATTTTATTTTGTTACTTTGCTCAATTTCTAGTATTTTCAAATAGCATTCTTTCACGTTAGTTTTCTCACAATCTGTTTTTTCCAAATTGTTTAGAAAATCCAGATTTGCAATTTTTAAATATTGAACATCATCTTCTTCTATTATCCCCCCTTGAAAATGATTACCAAAAAAATGACTTTTTTCAAAGAAAGTGGCATCCATAGTCACAAAAATCTTTTTGGAAATAGGTTCAAAACATTTGTATACTTTTTTATTGGATTCATAGCCAATAAAAACACATTTTCTTGCTCTCAGCTCATGTTTTCCTTGATTCGGGTCATGAATATGAACAAAAACAGTACATCCAAAAATCTTTAGGGGTAGAGTGTATGAAAGATTATTATTAGAAAATAGACTTGTGAAAACATCAAACAGAGTGTTGTAATCTAAAATTTTGGTAGGCATCCTATTTACCAAATATGCTCTAGTGAGAATTACTTCTTCGCAAATATACTTTGGAACCTTATTTTGAAACAACAACACCCTAGCAACTTCAAGGAGATGTTTATTATTCCGTTCAGCCACTCCATTTTGTTGTGGAGTATCCACACATGAACATTGATGAATGATACCTTGTTGTACGAAAAACTCATTTAAGAATTTATTAAAATATTCCCTTCCATTATCACTATAGAGAATTTTGATTTTTACTTGAAATTGGGTCAAAATCATTTGAAAAAAAACTTTTGAAGATACTTTCAACTTCAGATTTTGATTGCATTAAGTCAACCCAAGTTAATCAAATGTGATCATCTATGAAGGTAATAAACCATCTTCTTCCATAGGATCCTTACAAGGTCCCCAAACATCACTATGAATTAATGTAAATGGACTAGATGGTTTATGCACCTGAGGAGAATAGGAAGAATGGTGATGCTTTGCAAATTGGCAAACTTAACAAAAAAACTGATATGGATTTTTATTCTTAAAATACTCGGGAAATAAGTGCTTCAGATACAAAAAATTTGGGTGTCCTAGCCTATAATGCCATAACATTATTTCTTCATTATTATGAACCAAAACTGAGTTGAGACAATTACTATGAAAATTCTCTTTAAGATCAGCCTCATCATCGAAGAGATAGAGACCATTGACCTCTGTAGCACAGCCAATCATCCTCCCTGATTTCAACTCCTGAAATTGACAATTAACTGGGTTAAAAATAGCCAAACAGTTAAAATCTTGTGTTAATTTTCTTATGGACAGCATGTTACATGACAAATTTGGAACATGAAGGACATTGTGAAGAGTTAGAGTTTAAGAAATAGAGATATAAGCAACTCCAGCTATGGTGGAAAAAGTAACATCAGTTATCTTTACCGTTTTATGACCTACCAAGTACTATAAGTGGAAAATAATTTTGAGCAATCTGTCATATGATCAGTGGCTCCAGAATCGATGATCCATGGAGTTTTTGAATTTGGTTTGGAACTCAAAAGAGAAAAAGAGAAAGAGATACCTTTTTGAGCAAGAGAGGATGAAGAAGTAATTGACATAGAAGTAAAGAGCTTATACAGGTGCTCTAGTTGTTCCTTAGAGAAAGGAGATGCCTCAGTGTTGACTTTATTCTCCACATTTTCTCCATTTGCAACGGAAGTCCCTACCCTCTCCATTTGGCTTCTTCTTCCAGTTGGGTGGTTTTCAATTAAGTTTCCAACAAGTTTCCTTAGTGTGCCATGGTCATCTACAATGATCACACCAAGGTCGTTTTTTTCTTTCTCCATCTGCTTCGTATCCCTTTGCAGCCATAACAAAACTCTTAGTTTATTGCACCCTTGTACTGTCACAATTTAGGGTTTGATACCTTTTGCTTTGATATTTCTCAGTATAAATAATAGTTACAACATTTTTCTCTTATAATTACAAATTAAGGGGATCAAATCAATTCCCAATTTGTCTAACTTATTTTAGGAAAGCTAATAAATAAAATTACAAATTAATATAATTTCCTGATTCACATCCCCCCTCAAATTGATGCGGCTGGTCAAGGAGCATCAATTTGCTAACTAAAAACTAATGTCGCAGGCGAGGAACAACTTTGGTAAGAATGTTTGCAACTTGAAATTGATTATTGATGTGAGGGATGGAGATAATCTGATTATCTTAGGCCTCACGAATAGAGTGACAATCTACTTCAATATGTTTGGTGAGCTAATGAAAAACAGGATTTGCAACAATTTGAATAGCACTCGTATTGTCAGCATAGAGAGGCATCGACTCTGTTTGAGGGAATCCAAGTTCAGACAAAAGACCACGAAGCCAAATGATCTCAGAACAAGTAGTAGACATAGCACGATACTCTAATTCAATTGATGATTTAGAGACTCTGGTTTGTTTCTTACTTTTCCATGATATCAATGAAGAACCGAGAAACATGCACCAACCGGTGACCGATCGCCGAGTGTCGGGACACCCAGCCCAATCGGCATCACTACAGGCACTCAATTTTGGCACTGTGTCAATGGGAAAGAAGAGACCTCGTTGAGAGGTACCTAGCAAATAGCGAATTATGCGTCGAACTGCTGCCAAGTGAAGGTGGCGAGGAGAGTGCATGTACTAACTTACTTGCTGAATAGCAAATGATATGTTAGGTCGGGTAATTGTCAAATAACTCAGACTACCCAAAAGTAGCCGATACAATAAAGGATCTGTCAATAGATCACCCTCACTTCCCGATTTGTCTAACTTATTTTAGGAAAGCTGATAAATATAATTACAGATTAATATTATTTCCTGATTCACATGTACTATCAGAGTTTTGCAGCATAACTTTCCTTCTGGATTCGTCCCTTCTTACTTCAAAAAATACTTCCCTCAATGAAAGCAAAGGTTTTCTGCCCAAAATTCGACCACAGACTTCATCAAGTTCTAGATTGAGTCCTACTAGAAACATATAACATGACAGTATAGTCACTACTGCTTCTACCAAATGTAACATGCAAAGTGACTATCACAAGATCAAAACATTGAGCCTATTTGAATTGACTTATTTGATCTTATTTACCGGCATAAGCACTTTACTTTTGAGACTGTTTGGAAGAGCTTCTGAAAACAGCTTATGACATGTTCATAAGTTGTTTCAGCTTATTTCCATAAGTTCTCCATGACATATGACGTAAATAGCTTATAGCCAATATAAAAACTATTTTACTTTATTTTATCTTTTGTTATAAAGTAGTTTATACATAAGAACTTATATGATAATTGTTTATGCTATAAGCGTTTAATTAAATTATTTATCCAAACAGAGTCATTGATTGAATGGATTATATTATACAACCAAATTCTACTCTGTTCATTTATTTACTGCACTTATTACTATTAGTCATCATATTAACTTAGAAAATTCAACTACTATATTGCTGAAAACTAGAAACTTTCGTAACACCTAATTCACCCCCCCCCCCTTCTTAGGCGTACCTCTGTACTTACAATTGGCATCAGAGCAGGTTTAGGTAACTTATTCCTCGATCATTACTCATGGCTTCCGCACAACCTGTTTTCAGAGACGGTGGTAGTGGTACCAAACCACCATGTTTTGTTGGAGAGCACTACGACTTTTGGAAGATACGTATGCAAGCGTGTATTGAAGCACAAGGAGGTGACATATGGGATGCAGTTGAAAATGGTCCTCACATTCCAAAAATTGGCATCAATAACAAAGAAGAAATAAAGATAAAAAGTTCTTGGACTGATAATGATAAAAGAAAAGTGTTGTTCGATAAGAAGGCTAAGAATATACTACAATCAACACTAAGAATGGATGAATTTTTCCATATATCTCACTGCAAAACAGCCAAAGAAATATGGGATACGTTGGAAGTAACTCACGAAGGCACCATTGAGGTAAAAAGATCTAAACTCAATACACTATCACAAGAATATGAGTTATTTCGAATGCAGCACGGAGAGTCTATTCTAGACTTATAGAAAAGGTTCTCCCACTTAACCAACCACTTGACGGCACTCGAAAAAATCTTCACCAATGATGAATTAAATCTAAAAGTACTAAGATCATTGACAAGGGCTTGGCAACCAAAAGTGATAGCAATCTCCGAAAAGAAAAGCCTATCCAAAATGTCTCTTTCTGCACTAGTTGGAAAACTTCAAGAGTACGAAATTGAACTTGGAAGGTTAGAACAAAATGAAAGTCAAGAAAAGAAGACAAAAAATATTTCTCTAAAGACAGAATCAAGAGAACAAGTTAAGGACAACAATTCAGATGAAGATGAAAACATTATTTTTTTTGTTAAGAAATTTGGTAAGTTTCTTAAAAATGACAGAACCTTCAAAAAGAAAAGTTTCAGAAAGAAAGATAGTTCTACTTCAAATCAAAACTTCACTTGCTTTAAATGCAGAAAACAAGGATATATCAAAGAAGATTGTCCAAACCTTGCTAAGAAGAATGCCATCAAAAAGAAAGACTTTAAGAAGGCATACATAGCTTGGGAAGACAACAAAGTAAGTTTATCTTCAGAAACAGAAAGTGAAGAATGCGCCAATGTTGCATTAATGCCATCACTTCAATTAGATGATGAAGAAGAGGTTAGTAATGTAGACTCTCCTCATCATAATAAAACTAATAGTGAATTAATTATAGAATACAATGATGCTCAAAACGCAATTAAGGTACTTATTGAATGTAAAAATCTATGTAAACTAGTGTCAACACAAAAGAAACAAATCTCAAGTCTACAAGAAAAAGTTGACATTATGGAGAAGAATTCTGAAAAACTAATACAGAATTTTACATGTAATAAATGTGATTCTCTCTCTTTCAAAATTGTTCAATTAAATAATTGAATGATACGAAAAGGGACAAATATGATTGGAAAATGTTTTAAATATGCTAATATACTCAAATGACAAAAGTGGTCTTGGATATTCAAAATTTGATAAACCAAACTTGAATAAGATTATTTTTGTTAAAGCAAGTAATCAATCCAATCAAGAAAAGATTATAATTACGAGAAATGATCATCATTATAAAGAAAGAAGTAGACAAACTAAATCTCATATACATGTTACTAAAAATAGATTTACTCCTACATGTTCTTATTGTGGTTTTAATGGTCACATACCTAATGCATGTCACATTAGAAACATTGGTGTTCCAAAAGGACATTACGTATGGGTAAAGAAAGGTACTAACCATCAAGGACCCAAAGCACATTGGGTACCTAATAAAGTTTGATTTCAATTTTGTAGGTATGCACACAAGTACTTCAAATATGTGGTACTTAGATAGTGGATGCTCTAAACATATGACGGGTGATGTAACAAAATTTTCAGCCTTAACGCTTGAGTCAAAAGGATATGTATTCTATGGAGACAACAATAAAGGAAAAAATTTAGGCATTGGAAAAGTCGGTACAGCATCATCCCCCTCGATTGAAGATGTCTTATATGTTGAAGTCTAAAACACATCATAAGCATTAGCCAGCTTTGCGACAAAGGATACAAGATAGTCTTTAACAAAGATGGGTGCATCATCCAAAATGAAGCTACAAATGAAATTCAATTTATCGATAAGTGTTTCAAAAACATCTTTGTACTTAATCTTGACGATTTATCCTTAAAAATGAAATGTCTTTTGGTAAGCGACAATAATGATGAATGGCTATGGCATAAGAGAATTGCTCATATTCACATGGATAATTTAAACAAATTGGTCAAGCATGATCTTGTTGTAGGCTTACCAAAAATGAAATTTATAAAAGATAAATTGTGTGACGCGTGTCAAAAAGGTAAGCAAATAAAAAGTTCTTTCAAACCTAAAAATATCATTTCAACTTCTAGACCACTACAATTGATACATATGGACTTGTTTGGTCCATCAAGAACCAAAAGTCTTGGTGGAAACTCACATGGACTAGTTATTGTTGATGATTACTCAAGGTTCACTTGGACCTTATTTTTGGCAAGTAAAAATGAAGCTTTTAAAGCATTTAAAAACTATGTCATGCTAGTCCAAAATGAACAATCTGCCAAAATTGTATCAATTAGAAGTGATCATGGAGGAGAATTTCAAAATACTTCATTTGAAGAATTTTGTGAAGAAAATGGTATTTTCCACAATTTTTCTGCACCAAGGACACCACAAAAAATGGGGTCGTTGAGAGAAAGAACAGATCTTTGGTAGAGCTCGCAAGGACTATGCTAAGCGACTCAAACCTACCAAAATATTTTTGGGCAGATGCTGTAAACACAGCATGCTATGTTTCCAACCGGGTAAACATTGGACCGATTCTTAAGAAAACCTCGTATGAACTCTACAAAGGAAGAAAGCCCAATATCTCTCGCTTCCACATTTTTGGATGTAAGTGTTTTGTGCTAAACAACGGTAAAGACAACCATGAAAAAGCAAATGAAGGTATATTTATCGGTTACTCTTTATCTAGTAAAGCTTTTAGAATCTTCAATAAAAGAACTTTATTAGTCGAAGAATCAATGCATGTAACTTTTGATGAAACTAACCCCATAAAAGAGGAAAATATTATTTCTTGTGATGATGATGTTTTTGAAAGCGATGATACAAGCAAAGAACATCAAATTGATCAACCAAGTCAAGAAAGTGAAGTCAACATTGAAAAGCAAAATGATGATCTTCCTAAAGAATGGAGAACCCATAGATATCACCCAATTGATAACATCATAGGTGATATCAATAAAAGAGTCACAACAAGGTTAAAATTACAAGATGCTTGCTTAAACATGGCATTTGTTTCTCAAATCGAACCCTCCAAAATTAGTGAAGCACTTAAAGATGATCAATGGATACCCAATCAATTCGAAAGAAGTCAAGTATGGGAACTTGTTCCTAATCTTGGAAATAAACACATCATTGGTACAAAATGGGTGTTTAAAAATAAACTTGATGAGAATGGTATAGTTGTCCCCAACAAAGCAAGATTGGTCGCTCAAGGATACAATCAAGAGGAAGGGATTGATTTTGATGAAACATTTGCTCCAGTAGCAAGATTAGAAGCAATACATTTACTACTTGATTATGCTTGCTCTATGAACTTTCAACTATTTCAAATGGATGTGAAGAGTGTCTTTCTCAATGGATACATTAATGAAGAAGTATATGTCAAACAGCCACATGGCTTTGAAGACTCCAAAAATCCCCCACATGTCTACAAATTAAAAAAGGCTCTTTATGGTCTAAAACAAGCTCCACGAGCTTGGTATGATAGATTAAGCACAATCCTATGTGACTGAGAATTTGAAAAAGGGAAAGTCGATAAGACATTATTTGTTAAAAGAGATAATGGTCACACCTTATTGGTCCAAATCTATGTTAATGATATAATATTCGGATCAACAAACAATGACATTTGTGAAGAATTCTCTTCAATAATGCAAGTAGAATTTGAAATGTCCATGATGGGAAAATTAAATTATTTTCTTGGACTTCACATCAAGCAACTCGAGCATGGCATCTTCATTAATCAGGAAAAGTATTGTAAATAATTACTCAAAAGATTTGAAATGGAAAACTGCAAGGAAAGTGCAACTCCAATGGGCTCTAGAACTTATAGTGATAAAGATGAATTAGGTATTTCAATCGACATATCCAACTATCGAGGTATGATTGGATCTTTGTTATATCTAACGGCCAGCCGACCAGATATTATGTTTAGTGTTTGTTTGTGTGCAAGATTTCAGGCGGATCCGAAAGAATCGCATCTTGTAGCAGTGAAAAGAATCATGAAATATTTGAAAGGAACAACCAATGTAGGCCTATGGTATCCAAAGGGTAGCATATGTAGTCTAGTTGGATATTCTAATTCATATTATGTAGGATGAAAAACAGATCATAAAAGCACAAACGGAACTTGCCATATCTTAGGAAATGCATTAACATCATGGTATTGCAAAAAGCAAGCTTGTGTTGCACTTAGTACTGCTGAAGATGAATACATAGCAGCAGGAAGTTGTTGTGCCCAGATTCTCTGGCTCAAATAGCAATTACATGACTATGGACTTGATCTCAGATGCATTCCCCTAAGATGTGACAACACAAGTTGAATAAACATCTCAAAGAATCCAATCATGCACTCTCGAACTAAACACATCGATATACGTCATCACTTTCTACGCTATCATGTGCTTAAAGGTAATGTTGACGTAACTTTTGTGGATACACTTAATCAATCGGCTGATATCTTTACAAAATCTTTACCTAAGGACTCATTTTACAAAGTACGAAGAGAACTTGGCCTTTTAAATGAAAATGATCTTTGAAATTGCATGGTACATATATATTATCATCTCTCTTCAAAAATGTCATCTTAAGTTGTTAAAATAAAATTCTTTGATGATTATTGTTTCTTGATATATGAATTTATGCTTTACATGCTAAAATTTCCATAACAAATTTAGTTTGTAAGCAAAAATTAGCATATGTAGTCGAATACACATGTTTGTATTCGAATACATGCTTTTCCAGAAATTTATGTATTCGAATACAACTTATGTGTAGTCGAATACACGTTCTTAGAACAATATGTATTCGAATACAACTGGGTGTAGTCAAATACACCTTCGCTTTTTTTCCTAGGTATAAAAGTTGTTTCACATTTTAGGGTTATTTTTGCAAGTTGTATTCGAATACACAGCTGTAGCCCTCCCTCTCTTCTCCAAAAATCTCATCCATCCTCCTTTCACTAAGTTACCCATTCACCCAACCTTGCAAACTACATCAATCTATACTCCTTTCTTACTATTCATCATTAGATATCTCACATCTTCCACATTTTCTCTCAACCCATTTTTCACCAAAACTATTAAAACCTCCTTTCTCAACATGGATGCACGAAAATGAGGCCCAAGAACTAAGCATGCATTAGTGGGTCCTTCTAGAAAGCGAACCAAGAATCCAAATATCACAGATTTATCCCGGCTTCTACACACACCAGAAGAAATAGAACGATTTTGCACATTCTACTCCGACAAGAGACTCATCTTTCCAAAATATTGTACTCTAAACCCGTTCTCTACCTTTCAAATTCCATGAGTTTCTCAAAGCACAACATGTTGAAGAATTTATAGGTTACAAAGGTCCTATTTATCCTAATTTAGTTAGGGTTTTCTGTTGTAATCTCATCCAAGATGGAAAAATGCTGGTATGTCGAGTTAAGGGTAAAACCATTCGGTTAAATACCAAAACCATAGGAGAAATCTTGAACATCCCCTTTAAAGGTCAAAAGTTTTGTCCCAACAACTTGTGTGAATGGGCTGATATCTCTAACTATGACGTGTATGTTGCATTATGTCAGTTTGACAAACGCACGATGGAACAAAATAAGACTCAGGCTGGTTCCAAATATGCACAACAACGGTATGGAGTTGGAAATCTTACCGTTGATTATCGCCCTTTGCACTATTTCCTTAGTTACATTCTGGTTCCGAAGGCTGGAAGTTACTCCCAAATTTCAAAGTTTGAATTACAGATTATGAATTCTATGTATGAAGGATGTCAACTAAATTGGGCATACTTTGTAAAAAATCTGTCATGTTTGGGTCACGAGAGGCAATTGGATTACCGTATGCCAAAGAAGTTTCCTGGATTTTGGAACACTTTGGGGTGGACTTATCTGATGAAGTCATGTATACACCCACCAAAGAAAACTTGTTGGATTTAGGTGTCCTGCCTAGCATGCGGATCATATGGAATGAGGAGCTTGAGTCTTTTGTGCATAAAGGTGATTTTGTTCAACCATCTGATGCTGCTCAAGAAGACATTGTTGGCCCCTCCAATGTTGCTGCCCAGGATGATGAAGATGGTGAGGAAACAACCTCTGATGATGATTATATCTCCAATCAAATGATCATGAACCGCCTTGACTCTTTCTAAACCTTCTTCCAAACCCAATTCCAAAATTTGACCACTTCTATCGACACTCGCTTCCAGAACATTGAAACTACTATTGCTCACAACCATGACGTTTTATCTCAAGACATCAATAGTTTATCTGACAAAATCAATCATCTTCACATTCCAACAGATTTTGATTAGTTCGATGCTAGGAGTTTATTTATTCTCGTTTTGTTTGTGTAATATTTTGATGCTAGGATTTTCATTGTTGTAGTTTGGTTATGTATCGCTTAATGCTGATAATGTGCAACATTTGTTTTATGATGTACTTATTTGAACATGACTCCATCCTTCATTATGTCATTCTCTTTTGTTTACAATATGTACTCTTTTTCCCTTTATTCATGTTTATTTGCTTGGAATTGTATGTTTCTATATTTTTCCTTCTTTTTGATAATGTCAAAAGGGGGAGAAAATTTGGTATTGTTGTTGCCTTAAACACCTTGTAGGTCCTCAAACAATTTTTCAAATTGATCACATACATTCAAGATCAACGGGGGAGTATGCATATATTACGGGGGAACAATGATTAGAATTATACAAGCTCTCCACAGCAACAACATTTTGTCATAATCAAAAAGGGAGAGAATGTAAACTACATATTTTTTATGAAGACAAATCTTAACAATTGTGATCAAATCAACAAGCTCAAAAAGAAGTTCAAATATCTTTATGAATAAGCTTCAAAACCAAACATATCAAATGTTAAAATGTAAAGGTATATGATACAAATCAATACTTCAAATACATGAGAACCATTCATATTTACATATGCATATAAAGTATTTTCAAAAGTCAAAATAATATTAACAAAGTCTTAAAACTAATTTTTTGAAAAAATACATAAGTGTATTCGAATATGAATGGTTAAAGTCTCACAGTTGTATTCGACGACGACCATGTGTATTCGAATACACAACAACTCAGTGGCTAAAATCTTTACATCTGTAATCGACTACAACCTTCTGTAGTCGAATACAAAGTAAGTCAGTGGCAAATTTCACAAATTTGTATTCGACTACATGAAGATGTATTTGAATACAAGGTGCAATTTTTGAATATCTTTTAACGTTAAAAAGAGGTGTATTCGAATACACACATCATGTATTCGAATACAACTGAAAGCAATACAAATTTTCATATGTAGAATGGCTCCATATCATTGTATTTTTTCATCAAACCTCTTGGATCATTGGCCACGAATCTGAAGAGATGTTTATGGAGTATAAATACCCTATAACTTCATATCAAACAAGACACAATCCTTGAATCAATACCTTCAAAAACTTTGAACAAAATTCTGATTTTTTACAAAGTACTTGCATTTCATTTTCATATCATTCAGAAAGGTTCTCAAAGTACTTGTATTATTATTAGATTTTTATCAATATAATTTAATTATTATATTGTTGAAAACTAGAAAATTTCCTAACACTGAAT
>JBBPBS010001130.1:10841571-10853220 GCA_037974835.1 Cicer judaicum
TTCATTATGATTTAGTAATTAATATAAAATATTGATGTTATATTTATTTATTTTATAATTTTGACTATTTTCTAATAGGATGCTATTATTATAATGTGAGTATTTTGAGAAATAAGTATAACTGTGGAGATTATTTTGAATGTGAGAGTTTTGATTATTAGTAAGATGTTTTTTATATTAATTATTTTAATTACTCTAATTAATAAAATATTAGTAATGTTTGGAAAACTAAATGGTGTTTGGAGGGATAAAAAAAAAAAGAGATTAAATAATTATTAGTTTTATTTTAACAAAATAAAAATAATAATATAAAATATAAATAAAGAGACCAATGGGTTTGACTCTATGAACCCTAATTATTAATAAAATATAACAAACAAAAGAAGGGAAGGGAGTTGGAAGGGCAGCCGTAAAACCAAAGAGGAAACACAACAACAACTCTATCGTTTTACATCGGTGATCAATAACTGTTCCAAAAAACTTTCTCAATTTTCTTCCAAATCTGAGTATGTTGTTTCTTATATTTAGTTAGTCAATTAAAAACAATTTTTCAGATTTTTAACAACCCGAATTTCTCCCTAAAATACCCGATTTCTCCATTTACAGAAATCCTTATTTTGCACTGTTCTCCTTCACCGCAAGTCCGATTTGTGTGAAACCAATGCCAAAACGACCGTGTGAAAATGGCTATATTATCCACTGATTAGGTTTCTGATTTATGGTAATTTTCCTTGACCGAATTTCGAATTTAGTTTTTAGATTATCTTCTCATAATTTATTTTTGACGTTTACCCATAAACTGTCGAGTTAGATTAGTTGAAGGACAAAGAGTCAAAGAGCAAAGAATGTTTGGGCATCGAATCATATTCATAGGTGAAAGCATCGAAATAAGGTAAGGGGTGAGAGAGCGTTTGAATTCATGAGTATAATATATTGTGAGATGAACGGGAAAACCGTATTTCCCAACGATTCATCCGGGGCTTGCTACGTACGGCAGTAGCCCTTTGAGGGATAAATTAATTAATTTACTAATATTGAAATTGTGAGATTAAAATATAGAATAGAAATATTTGTAGGGTGTTGATTGATTTAATTTCATTGAATGTGTGAAATTGATATTATTGTGATATTGGGTGTCGACTTAAATATATATATATATATATATATATATATATATCTGTGTGGTTAGATGAGTTTATGTGATGTGATAACAAAAGATGGATGTGTTGTGCTAGTTTTATATGATGATGATGATGTATGATTAATTATTGTGATGTTATAAATTTGTGATAAGTTTATGTGATGATGTTTGAATGATGATAGTGATGCTATAAATTTGTGATGAGTGTATGTGATGAGATATGATTAATGATAATGATGTTGTGAATTTGTGATGAGAATATTGAAGTGACCCCATAATTGGTGAAATAATTATGATTTCAATTTGTGTTTGAGATGACGGTTTTAATGGAGTATCATAAACCAACGAGGGGAGAAAATAAATATTGTGAATTTGTGAAGTGGAGATTATTTTGTCATCATATAGGTAGGGCCTGACAAGCCTAGTGATTCTGGGGAAGTACAACTGAATGAGCCTGATCGTGGCGGTCTGCTGTCGAGCCTTAAGGCAAGAATGTTAGACCTTGGAGGTATTCTGGTGGGGAATTCCTAGGTGACTTGGAGGTAGCACTCCAAATGTCGGGAGCTACCATGCAACACACATTTACCTCGACTGTCGCGTATATGTGTCTCGGGTTGAGTTGAGGGGATCTATGAGGACAGGGCCAATTTGAATTGTCCGTCCACCGGGATGGTGGCAGAGTATCATGGCCTCCTAACCAAGTACTTCAGAGTTAGAATGGTACCACATTGTGAAGTAGAGTCTAAGCTCATGCATAGCATTGCATTTCCTTGTGATTGTTTTGTTGTGATTGATGTGTTTCAAAGGTAATAATAATTAAATGATTGATGCATATTATAATGAGATGATTATTTTACTTGAGTGACTTGGATGTTATAGTATGATACTATTTAATTAAATATTTTGATATATTGTAAAGTGATTATGATACGGTTCTATTATGATTGTTTGCGTGTTCTTCTTACTCATATTATACTATTAACATGATTTCAAAACTCACCTCCTTCGTTGTTTGTGTTTGAATGGCTCGGCCCTGCGTTTGCGAAATCGCAGTTATTACAGGTTAATGAGTCTTGAAGTTTAAGCTTGGGAGGAACCCCACTCTGATAGGTGATACCGGGAATAAGGGTTTTAATTTGTATTTTACTTATTTAATTTGAATCAAATTTTTGAATGAAAACCTTAGAAGTACTAGTATGTTTTTAGAATTAAATCAAGTAATTGTACTTAAATCAAGTTTATTGAGATTAAATTGTTTTATTTGATTAATAAAATTTGAATTGTTGCATGTGTATTTTGAGAAACGTGATATCCTAAATTAGTTACAAAAGTTTTTAATTTCTTGAAAATATAATTGTATTTATCCGCTGCAAATTTTATAGAAATATGATACAAATTATTATGTATATTATTTTGGGATTTAGGGTGTCATATTATGCACAACATTAAATGCATCTTAGGAGTATGTTAGAACATCATGCAATGCTTCACAAAATTTTCTAGTTGGTTTTTAACTTCATAAATTGAGTCATTTGGGTCCAAATCAATTTACAGAGGTTCGTAAATCATTTTTGGATATTTATGACTAATGAATCGATTCACTTGATGTGTAAATTGATTCACCAAATTCTAGTGATTTTTATGAAATGACTTACAATTTGTAAAATGACTCACAATGTTCCAGTTTCCAATCAAGAGTTTTGAACTTGTGAATCGTTTCATATACGTGCGTGAATTGATTCACTCGTACTGCATAATCAATTTTTAGAAGTTACGAAACAAATATATCAATTGTGTTGAATCATACTTATAGTAACTAACTAATGTTATTTATGATGTAGCTAAATATCACTAGAAGGGGGTTGAATAGGGATTTTGCTGTTAAAAATAATTTTCAAGTGTTTTTAAAAGCTATCCTCTCGCTGAGGATAGTAATCCCGAGGACGGGTTTTTCAAACCTTCAGTTTTGAGTTGAGCAATAGAGTGAGAGAAAAATATGAGAGAGACACACACAATTTTATACTGGTTCACCCAAAGATGGCTACATCCAGTCCTCACACCCTTGTGAGATTTTACTAATGTTCAAACATATCAACCTCAAGCTGAGGATGATTACCAAATGTGTATTCTTTAGCTTCACCAAGCTTACAATCAATTTTCAAATATTTCCAAGTGTATCTCACAAGGAAATTACAAAGTGATATGGAAGTGATTGATACTTAATAATTTCTCAAAGGATTTACAAAGATAAAGTGTAGCATTAAAGAAAGTATGGAGTGAGGATGGGTATTGGTCTTAATAGCTTTAAGATGCTTGATCTTCTTGTACAATTGTGTGTTTAATGATGAAGAGCTTGCTGCATTTTATAGAGGTCCAAACTCTTTGATGACCGATGGAATTCATTACAAAAGATCTAATTAATCAATTTATCTCTCAAAGGGCTACTGCCGTACGTAGCAAGCCCCGGATGAATCGTTGGGAAATACGGTTTCCCGTTCATCTCACAATATATTATACTCATGAATTCAAACGCTCTCTCACCCTTTACCTTATTTTAACGCTTTCACACACAAATAAGATCCCACGAGCAAACAACCTTTGTTCATTGACTCTTTGTCCTTCAATCGATCTAACTCGACAGTTTATGGGTAAACGTTAGAAATAAATTATGAGAAAATATTCTAAAAACTAATTTTGAAAATCGGTCAAAGAAAATTACCATAAATCAGAAAACCAATCAGTGGATAATATAGACACTTTTCACACGATCGTTTTGGCATCGATTTCACTCAAATCGGACTTACGGTGAAGGAGAAAAGTGCAAAATAACGAATTCAACAAAAGAAGAAGTCGGGTATTTTAGAGAGAAATTGGGGTTGTTAAATATAAATCGGTTTGATTGGACAGACCTGCTCTGATACCACTAATGTGACACCCTAAATCCCAAAATAATATATATAATAATTTATATTATATTCCTATAAAATTTGCAGCGGATAAATAAAAATATATTTCCAAGGAATTAAAAACTTTATATTTAATTTAGGATATCACGTTTCTCAAAAATAGAAATAAAAATACTTTAAATTTATTTTATCCATTAAAATAGTGCAATCTTGATAAGCTTGATTTAAGTATAATCACTTGATTTAATTCTAAAAACTTACTAGTACTTCTAAGGTTTTCATATAAAATTTCTATTCGAATTAAATAAGTAAAATACAAATTAAAACCCTTGTTCCCGGTATCACCTATCAGAGCGGGGTTCCTCCTAAACTTGAACTTCAAGACTCATTAATCTCTAATAACTACGATTTCGTAAACGCAGGGCCCAGCCAGTCAAACACAAACAACGAAGGAGGTGAGTTTTGAAATCATGTTAATAGTATAATGTGAGTAAGAAGAACACGCAAACAATCATAATAGAACCGTATCATAATCACTTTACGATATATCAAAATATTTAATTAAATAGTATCATACTATAACATCAAAGTCACTCAAGTAAAATAATCATCTCATTATAATATGCATCAAATCATCTAATTAATATTACCTTTGAAACACATCAATCACAACAAAACAATCACAAGGAAATGCAATGCTATGCATGAGCTTAGACTCTACGTCACAATGTGGTACCATTCTAACTCTGAAGTACTTGGTTAGGAGGCCATGATACTATGCCACCATCTAGGTGGACGGACAATTCAAATTGGCTCTGTCCTCATAGATCCCCTCAACTCAACCCTGATGGTAATTATGACCTCAGTTTTACGGAAATGTATGCAAAAAGATTTCTATTCTAACAATATGCGCAACAGTTTCATAAATTGTAAATTTACAAAACACAAGATTATTGAAGGTCCCTAATAATCAATTCAAATGAATGTCAAACAATATCAGTTATTGATTATATGGAGAAATGCATCAAAAACAATTAGTATTCAAGATATTGATTTTCATACAACCATGTCAAGACAATTAGTCATGCAAAGATATTTATCACAGAATCTTTATCATGCATTCAATCAATATCAAGAACAGAATAATTGCAGAAATTTAAACGAGATAAGGGAAAGAAAAGTGTACGCAGATATTTATACTGGTTCAGCCGCCTTGTGACGGCTTACATCCAGTCCTAAGATCAAACCCGATCTTAGCCTTTCCAATAGAACTTCTTAGAATCAGTTTACAGATTTTACACAGCGCCTCGCCTCAATCTTAAACTATTCTCCCTGTTCTATCTTTCCTTCCCTGAATTCCCGAGTTTAAATCCCATAAACTCTACCAAGAATACAGTAAAGTGTCTTCTTGTTGACAGCCCTCAACCTCAAAGATCACCACCAGTTGTAACTGGATTTTCTCAAAGTAATTTGGTTACAGAATTTGAATTACAGAAATTGAAATAGATCAATTATACAAAGTTCTTGATCTTCATTCTTCTCAAAGCTATCTTTCTCAATTTTGTCTTTTTCAATCCTTTTTTATCACCAATGTAGATAGTTCAAGGCTGAAAAAGATATTCAAAGTAATATCAGTTGAGAAAGGATTAGTAGTATATTGTGTATGTCGTGAAGGTGTATTATCAAAAATATTATTCACAAGTTATAAGAAGAATAGAGTGAATGCAGTTTATATAGTTTCAGGAAAAACAACACATGAATCGATTTGGCCAATCGATTCCTTAAAGTTATAAAGCACACTAATCGATTTGTACAATCGATTTCGCGAATCTTGTTTTTCTTGAATCTTGAAACTGCATATACTAATCGATTTACCTAATCGATTGGTTTAACTGAGTTCTTCAGACTTGGATGGATATTCATATTTGAATCGATGTGCATAATCGACTTGTGGTGTTTTGTTCCAACAACGAGATCAAAAATCGATTTTCCGAGAATGTGCATAATTGATTTTCCGAGAATGTGCAAATCGATGTTGCCAATCGATTGCTTAATCCCAGACTGCATAATTTCATTCAACCCTGTTACAGGATCGACTTTACTAATCGATTTGCTTGTGAATCTTCAAGCTTTTGTTGATTTCTTAAGTTCCAAGCAATTGTCTCAAGTTTGTAGGGTTGAGTTGTTGTTCCTGAAATTTTTCTCAGTTTACAATGTCAGTTTACAATGTCAAATTTTTCTCACATATACGCGACAGTTGAGGTAAACGTGTGTTGCATGGTAGCTCTCGACATTTGGAGTGCTACCTCCAAGTCACCTAGGAATTCCCCACCAGAATACCTCCAAGGTCTAACAATCTTGCCTTAAGGCTCGACAGCAGACCGCCACGATCAGGCTCATTCAGTTGTACTTCCCTATAATCACTAGGCTTGTCAGGCCCTACCTATATGATGACAAAATAATCTTCACTTCACAAATTCACAATATTTATTTTCCCCCCTCGTTAGCTTAGACTACTCCATTAAGAGCACCATATTTAAGAATCATCACTATCTCATCAAGTATGGGGTACTTCAATATTTTCATCACAATTTTATAATATCATTAATCATAAATAATCATGATCATCGTATAAACTCATCACAATTTTATAACATCACTATCGTCAATCAAAAATCATCACTATCATCACGTAAGAATATATCAAACCATGCATCCATATTTTATTATCACATCACATAATTTCATCTAAGCAAACATGTACACATAATTTCATTCAACATCCAACATCACAATAATAACAAATATCAACTACCACACAAGTATCAAAAATTAAATCAATCAACACCTTATAAAAATTTCTATTTCACATTTTAATCTCACAATTTTCGTATTTCAAATTAATCAATTTATCTCTCAAAGGGCTACTGCCGTACGTAGCAAGCCCCAGATGAATCGTTGGGAAATACGGTTTTCCCGTTCATCTCACAATATATTATACTCATGAATTCAAACGTTCTCTCACCCCTTACCTTATTTCGATGCTTTCAGACACGAGTACAATTCCACGAGCAAACAATATTTATTCTTTGACTTTTTGTGTGACACCCTAAATCCCAAAATAATATATATATAATAATTTATATCATATTCCTATAAAATTTGCAGCGGATAAATAAAATTATATTTTCAAGAAAATAAAAACTTTGGTAACTAATTTAGGATATCACGTTTCTCAAAGTACACATGCAACAATTCAAATTTTATTACTCAAATAAAACAATTTAATCTCAACGAACTTGATTTAAGTATAATTACTTGATTTAATTCTAAAAACTTACTAGTACTTCTAAGGTTTTCATACAAAAATTTGATTAAAATTAAATAAGTAAAATACAAATTAAAACCCTTATTCCCGGTGTCACCTATCAGAGCGAGGTTCCTCCCAAATTTGAACTTCAAGACTCATAACCTGTAATAACTGCGATTTCACAAACGCAGGGCCCAGCCAGTCAAACACAAACAACAAAGGAGGTGAGTTTTGAAATCATGTTAATAGTATAATATGAGTAAGAAGAACACACAAACAATCATAATAGAACTGTATCATAATCACTTTACGATATATCAAAATATTTAATTAAATAGTATCATACTATAACATCAAAGTCACTCAAGTAAAATAATCATCTCATTATAATATGCATCAAATCATCTAATTAATATTACCTTTGAAACACATCAATCACAACAAAACAATCACAAGGAAATGCAATGTTATGCATGAGCTTAGACTCTACTTCACAATGTGGTACCATTCTAACTCTGAAGTACTTGGTTAGGAGGCCATGATACTATGCCACCATCCTGGTGGACGGACAATTCAAAGTGGTCCCGTCCTCATAGATCCCCTCAACTCAACCCGAGACACATATACGCGACAGTCGAGGTAAACGTGTGTTGCATGGTAGCTCCCGACATTTGGAGTGCTACCTCCAAGTCAACTAGGAATTCCCCACCAGAATACCTCCAAGGTCTAACAATCTTGCCTTAAGGCTCGACAACAGACCGCCATGATCAGGCTCATTCAGTTGTACTTCCCCAGAATCACTAGGCTTGTCAGACCCTACCTATATGATGACAAAATAATCTTCACTTCACAAATTCACAATATTTATTTTCTCCCCTCGTTAGCTTAGACTACTCCATTAATTAAGAGCACCATATTTAAGAATCATCACTATCTCATCAAGTATGGGGTATTTCAATATTTTTATCACAATTTTATAATATCATTAATCATAAATAATCATGATCATCGTATAAACTCATCACAATTTTATAACATCACTATCATCAATTAAAAATCATCATTATCATCACGTAAGCATATATCAAACCATGCATCCATATTTTATTATCACATCACATAATTTCATCTAAGCAAACATGTACACATAATTTCATTCAACATCCAACATCACAATAATAACAAATATCAACTACCACACAAGTATCGAAAATTAAATCAATCAACTCCTTATAAAAATTTCTATTTCACATTTTAATCTCACAATTCTCATATTTCAATTTAATCAATTTATCTCTCAAAGGGCTACTGTCGTACGTAGCAAGCCCCGGATGAATCGTTGGGAAATACGGTTTTCCCGTTCATCTCACAATATATTATACTCATTGATGGTAATTATGACCTCAGTTTTACGGAAATATATGCAAAAAGATTTCTATTCTAACAATATGCGCAATAGTTTAATAAATTGTTGATTTACTAAACACAAGATTACGGAAGGTCCCTAATAATCAATTCTAATGAATGTCAAACAATATCAGTTATTGATTATATGGAGAAATGCATCAAAAACAATTGTTATTCAAGATATTGATTTTCATGCAATCATGTCAAGACAATTAGTCGTGCAAAGACATTTATCACTGAATCTTTATCATGCATTCAATCAATATCAAGAACACAATAATTGCAGAAATTTAAATGAGATAAGGGAAAGAAAAGTGTACGCAGATATTTATACTGGTTCAGCCACCTTGTGACGGCTTACATCCAGTCCTAAGATCAAACCGTATCTTAGCCTTTCCAATAGAACTTCTTAGAATCAGTTTACAGATTTTACACAGCGCCTCGCCTCAATCTTAAACTATTCTCCCTGTTCTATCTTTCCTTCCCTGAATTCCCGAGTTTAAATCCCATAAACTCTACCAAGAATACAGTCAAGTGTCTTCTTGTTGACAGCCCTCAACCTCGAAGATCACCACCAGTTGTAACTGGATTTTCTCAAAGTAATTTGGTTACAGAAATTGAATTACAGAAATTGAAATAGATCAATTATACAAAGTTCTTAATCTTCATTCTTCTGAAAGCTATCTTTCTCAATTTTTGTCTTTTTCAATCCTTTTGATCACTAATGTAGATAGTTCAAGGCTGAAAAAGATATTCAAAGTAATATCAGTTGAGAAAGGATTAGTAGTATATTGTGTATGTTGTGAAGGTGTATTATCAAAAATATTATTCACAAGTTCTGAGAAGAATAGAGTGAATGCAGTTTATATAGTTTCAGGAAAAACAACACATGAATCGATTTGGCCAATCGATTCCTTAAAGTTATAAAGCACACTAATCGATTTGTACAATCGATTTCGCGAATCTTGTTTTTCTTGAATCTTGAAACTGCATATACTAATCGATTTACCTAATCGATTGGTTTAACTGAGTTCTTCAGACTTGGATGGATATTCATATTTGAATCGATGTGCATAATCGACTTGTGGTGTTTTGTTCCAACAACGAGATCAAAAATCGATTTTCCGAGAATGTGCATAATTGATTTTCCGAGAATGTGCAAATCGATGTTGCCAATCGATTGCTTAATCCCAGACTGCATAATTTCATTCAACCCTGTTACAGGATCGACTTTACTAATCGATTTGCTTGTGAATCTTCAAGCTTTTGTTGATTTCTTAAGTTCCAAGCAATTGTCTCAAGTTTGTAGGGTTGAGTTGTTGTTCCTGAAATTTTTCTCAGTTTACAATGTCAGATTTATTTGATGATGTATGTATGTCAATAATATCAAAAACGAACATATGTATAACAAACCAGAGACACATATACGCGACAGTTGAGGTAAACGTGTGTTGCATGGTAGCTCTCGACATTTGGAGTGCTACCTCCAAGTCACCTAGGAATTCCCCACCAGAATACCTCCAAGGTCTAACAATCTTGCCTTAAGGCTCGACAGCAGACCGCCACGATCAGGCTCATTCAGTTGTACTTCCCTATAATCACTAGGCTTGTCAGGCCCTACCTATATGATGACAAAATAATCTTCACTTCACAAATTCACAATATTTATTTTCCTCCCTCGTTAGCTTAGACTACTCCATTAAGAGCACCATATTTAAGAATCATCACTATCTCATCAAGTATGGGGTACTTCAATATTTTCATCACAATTTTATAATATCATTAATCATAAATAATCATGATCATCGTATAAACTCATCACAATTTTATAACATCACTATCGTCAATCAAAAATCATCACTATCATCACGTAAGAATATATCAAACCATGCATCCATATTTTATTATCACATCACATAATTTCATCTAAGCAAACATGTACACATAATTACATTCAACATCCAACATCACAATAATAACAAATATCAACTACCACACAAGTATCGAAAATTAAATCAATCAACACCTTATAAAAATTTATATTTCACATTTTAATCTCACAATTCTCATATTTCAAATTAATCAATTTATCTCTCAAAGGGCTACTGCCGTACGTAGCAAGCCCCGAATGAATCGTTGGGAAATACGGTTTTCCCGTTCATCTCACAATATATTATACTCATGAATTCAAACGCTCTCTCACCCCTTACCTTATTTTGACGCTTGCACACAAAAATACGATTCCACGAGCAAACAACCTTTGTTCATTGACTCTTTGTCCTTCAATCGATCTAACTCGACAGTTTATGGGTAAACGTTAAAAATAAATTATGAGAAAATATTCTAAAAACTAATTTTGAAAATCAGTCAAAGAAAATTACCATAAATCAGAAAACCAATCAGTGGATAATATAGGCACTTTTCACACGATCATTTTGGCATCGGTTTCACTCAAATCAGACTTACGGTGAAGGAGAAAAGTGCAAAATAACGAATTCTACAAAAGAAGAAGTCGGGTATTTTAGAGAGAAATTGGGGTTGTTAAAAATCTGGAAAATTATGTTTAATTGACAAGTTAAATGAATGAAATAACATACTCAAATTTGGATGAAAACGGAGAAGCTTTTACAGAATAGTTATCGATCACCGGTGTCAAAAACTATAGGTTGTTGTTGTGTTTACTCTTTGGTTCTACGGCTTCCCATTCAACTCCCTTCCCTTTTCTTTGTTTTGTTTTATTTTAGTAAAAATCAGGGTTCACAAGATCTCTTTATTTATGTTTTTGTTTTACTATTATTATTTTTATTTTGTGGAAATAAAATTAATATTTGTTTAATTTCCTTTTTAATATTCCTCCAAGCACTATTTAATTTTCCAAACGTTAC
>JBBPBS010001130.1:10874065-10886405 GCA_037974835.1 Cicer judaicum
TATTTATTATTTATTTTATCATTTATTTATTTATTTACTTATTATTTTATTATTTATTTATTCATTTACTTATTTATTTATTCATTTATTTATTTTATTATTTATTCATTCATTTACTTATTTATTTATTATTATTTATTTTATTATGTATTTATTCATTTACTTACTTATTTATTATTTATTTTGTTATTTATTTATTTTTTCATCGTAAGTAATTTATTTGTATTTTGTGGTTATGTGGTTTTAATTCTCTTGCGGACTATTAGAGACGACGACCGATAAAGAAACGACTCGTTAGCATATCAGATTAATTGGACGGAATCTTCAGTCGAGGTAAGGGGTGGGATGAGGTTCGATTTTATGAGTATAAAATAACGTGAGATGAATGGGAATGCTGAAATTCCCAAATGTTCTTTCGGGGCTTACTACGTACAGTTGAGCCCTATTGAGTAATAATAATAATTTAATAAAATGTGAATGGTAATACTGAGGACTAAAATATAATTTAGCAACCTATAGAATTGTCGTGAAATTATATCAAGATTGCATTCTGTCTGATTTTATGAAATCTTATGCTGATTGTTAATGTATGAATGATATGTACTTGAATGTTTTTGTCATTTGATTGAATTCGTGATATTACTAAAATGTGTCACCTATTGAATTCCTTATTATGTGACTGATGCAATTGGATTGTGTATAGTGAATATTGTAAACCAAATATTGTGATTTTATTGTGATTGACTGATAAAGATATATAATGATGAAATATTATGAAGTCAAATTGAAACTTATTGAGTTGTGATGATCAAGTAAGTCTGAGACATGAGTTGTAGATTTTGGAGTTAGGATTATTTTGTCATCATATAGGGAGGGTTTGACAAACCTACTGATTCGGGGAAGTACAATTGAATGAGCCTCATCGTGGAGGGCTACAGTCGAATTGTAAGGTAAGACTGATAAACCTTGGGGGTACACCTAGTGGGGAATTCCTAAGTGGATTAGTGGGTTATTCCCTAAGGCCGGGAACTACCGTGCAACACAAGAGTACCCCGACTGTCGCGTATATGTTTCTCGGGTTTGAGTTGAGGGGATCTATGACGACTTGGCCATTCATGAATTTTCCGTCCACTCTTGGTAGTGGCATAGTATCAGGCCTCCTAACCAAGTACTTCAGAGTAGAATGGTACCAAATGACGAAGTATAGAGTATAGGACATGCATAGCATTTCATTATTGTGATTGTCTTATTGTGAATGAATTTGATAAATCGTTGATATTATACACTTGACTGTTTTTGAGATTGTGATAATTTGATTGCTTGTGTGTTCTCACCGTGTATTTTATATTGTTACATAATTTCGATACTCACCCCTCGTTGTTTGTGTTGGGCGTTTGTGACGGACGCAGGCGAGTAGTAAGTTGCAGGTGATGACCAATACTATCAGAGAGGCGGAAGCCGTCACGTCTTGGAGACTCTATTTATATGCACTATATTGATGTTATTTTGAGTATTTTTATTTTGGGAATTTCCGCTCTGATAGTGACATCGGGTTGGGACTATATTTGTACTGAATTAAAAACATGAGTATGTGTACTTCAAAAAGGATTCTGTTGTTTGATATTATGATTTCGATGTCATTATGGAATTTTTGGATTTATGTGACATGTTTATGATTATGTGATATTCTTTATCAAAAAAAAAATTTTGGGGTTTAGGGTGTCACATTAAATGCAATGTTTTTACAAAAAGTATTAATTTTATAAGCTTAATTGTCGTTTTGGTCCTCCTATTTTAGCTGAATCGCAAAAGTAGTTTACCCCAGTTTTGGTCCCTCAAACAGAATTTTGGTCCAAAACTTAATACAATTTTATGTTTTTTGCATTTATTTAAGTCACACAATGCCTCAATATCTCATTTGCAACAATTGTACTTGAAATATATGATCATGAATGGTGTATACGACTTTAAAAAAAATAAAATTTCATCCACTTTTAGACTAAAATTCTGTTTGAGGGACCAAAACTTGCGAGAAACAAAATGAGGGGACTACTCTCGCGATTCAGCTGAAATAGAGGTATCAAAACTACAATTAAACTAATTTTATATTACAAAATTAAATAAAATATAAAATATTTAAACTCTTAAAATATTATCTAAAATTTGTAAACGTAGTAGCAATTGGATGAACTTTTGTTTAAAATTAGTAAATTATAATTAAATTATCTCTATAAATATAATCACAATTCAAGTGGTATTTGATGTTAGTCTGCAATTACAATATTTTGGATTGATAGTGGGTTTAGCTTTGACATATATTAGACAATATAATAGAATATTCAAAGGACTTTGAGGCCACGTTTCACTAAATACTCACCCGATTAACTACTAAGCAATTTAGCATTTTCTAGATTATTGCTCGGGTTATATGGCAAAACGTAATCATAAGTAACATGATGCGCGTGAATCAGTTGAACATGTTAAGCAACATGATACCCTAAATTCATGTGACATTTGATGATAGTCTATAAGGACAATATTGTGTGCTATTGTATTCAATTTTGACATATATTATAGAGTATTGTGGTTAATTCAGTGGGCTTTGACGACACATTTCACCATAGTATCCACTCGATTTACCACTAAATAACTTATTATTTTATGAATTGATGCTTGGAGTCTATGAAAAAAAATGTAATCACAAGTATTAGCATGATGTATAGAAATTGGTTGTGCAAGTTATGCAACACGGTACTCTAAATCTATGTGGCAACATTGTGTGCTAGCCACGTATTCGATTGTGATATATATTGAAGAGTATGGTATTATATTTAGAGGGATTTGAGATCTATTATATCAAATAGTCACTCAATTAACTATGCAATAACTTGATTTTTTTCTTAGTCATTGTTTGGAGTACTACATGACAAAAATAAAACCACAAGCTCTGGTGTGATACATCATACACATGATTCATTTAGTTGAGTGAGTTATGCAGTATAGTACTCTAAATTCAGGTGGCGTATGGTGTTAGTCTATAATGACAACATTATGTCTTGACACACTAAAAGAATGATCGTTGTCATTTTATAAGACATATGTTCAAGGAAATTAAACCTTTTAGATAGTAGTTGCGTGGAGTATATGACAAAAATATAATAAATTTTTACATGATGTACATGAATCACTCAGCATAATGTTCAAAGGGGTATATAGTTGTTTTGTAGCTTATAACTTGTAGATTAGATTGTAATTGTCAACAACCACTTTGTTATATCTCTTTTTTAAGAGTTTGAATATAGTGCATTTTTTCACATCATTCAATCAAATTCACGTAGATATTTATTAATATATTTTAATAATAATAAAACCATTTTGTAATATAAGATAACTAAATAGTATTATAGTAAAATCTGATTAAATTATTATATAATAAATATATATTATTATCTTTTTATTTAATTTTTTAAAAGTAAAATACCATTACATATATAAAAATATCACACCTTTAGTGTCAAGAAACTAATATATTAAATAATTAATATCAAAATTATTTGCATTATTTTCTCAAAAAATAATTATTTTATATTAAAAAATTAAATATAAGTGAAATTATTTAACCTCCTAAAAACTTTTATAAGTGTTAAAATATAGTACAAATTTTGTAAATATAGTAGAAATCATAATTATTAGAGAATTTTTATACAAAATGAGTAAATAGATTTATATAAAAGTAATATGCAATATTTATTTGACATAAAAAAGGAAAGTAATATTTTTTGAGTTTATTCATGAATGTGGATGAAGTTATTAATAAGGTATAATCTTACATTCATGTAACTTTCGTGACATATTCCATCAAAGTACAATGCTAGTATTAAATGAAAAAGTAATTACAGACTTTGACATGATGCACATGAATTAGTTGAGAAAGTTATGCAACATGTTACTCTAAATTCATGTGGTATTTGCTGCTAATTTACAAGAACAATATTGTGTAATATAAATGAGTTTATCTTTGACATATATTGAATAGTATGATAGTACTTTTAGAGGACTTTGATGACACATTTAAACAAATATTCACTCATTTAACTATTGAACAACTTATTATTTCCTTAGTTGTTTCTTTGAGTATACGGGAAAAATGTAATTATAATTAAGCTTTGGCGTAATGCACATGATTGAGTATGTTATTTACCACGGTGCACATGAGTTGATTGAGTATGTTTGGTGTTATTGCATCACTATCAATTCACTATCATAGAAATGAATCAATTACTAAGTTCATAATCTAATCATTAACATTTACAAAAACCAAATAAAGTTGTCTCAGATTTATTTTTTTCTTAAGTTTGAATGTATGCAATTTCTTGCACTTCAAATTACTAAGGTTTGATCTTTCATCACATTTAATATAATATAAACAAAATAAAAGTTTATAACATGCAATTCTTTTAACTTGTGTCCAATTTTCTCCTATTGACAACAGATGCATCTTCGTGTCAATGATGAGGTGAATTTTTATAATAACTTGTTAGGAGGTTGTTTATGGTTCATTAATGTATAGGAACTAAAGCTAGTCCACCGGAGATGTTTTATTGCAGAAACCTAGGAAGCAAGTCTCAATTTATAGTTTCTTCCCATGATAATATCGTTATTGTTTGTGGTAAACATTTTCTCCTAAGGCAAGTGAAAGACGGTGTGAAGAACTGATTACACAAGTTGTAGAATCCACAAGGCCTCTTTTAAGGCAAATTGAAGCCATGTAGGTAATAAACATATGTCTGATAATTGCTTTTCCTTCTATTTTATGTTCTCCGGCCTGGGATCTGTTCTAGACTAGAATTCACTTGATAACAGGAAACAAATGCGAAAAGAGCTGAAGTTGAAAGATCTCTCAATTCTCAACTTTAGGTCTCTAGAATACTTTTTCATTTTCATTTTAAATTTTTTTCCTAGTATATTATTGTTTCTCTATATATTTTTCAATAGACTTTACCGGAAGCCGAGGCTAAAGCTGCCACTGCCGAGGAAAGAGAGTTTATCTCAAACCTTGTCTCAAATTAATATTGTTGATGCCCAGGTTCTACAATTTCTTGAATGAAGTCATCTCTTATTAGAACCATGGGGAATATTGTTTTTCAAATTCCTAAATCAAGCACTTTGTTTTTTTTCTTCAGGATATAGAAAAAGAAAAGACTACTCGATCAAATTTGAAGAGGACCATCTGTGTTCATTTTATGCCATCATCAGATCAAACTCTCACAACAAAGCATAATTCTGCTTTTGAGAACGGTGTGATGCTTTGCTTCTTTTTACACCATTGCGTAGTAGGGATATAGAAATTTCATTCATATATTTTTGTACCATTGTTTACTCTGTAGTGATATGAAAATTTATTGAATCTTTTATAGCAAAATAACTATTTATTGTATGTTTTAATAGAATTAGTAAAATTAAACTATATTTTATTGTATGTTTCAATGACATTAGCTAATAAAAATAAATTAGAAATTTAAATATAATTTACTGGTATTAGTAATTTAGAATTACAATTAATGAGGAGATAAAATTACTTTAATTTAATAAATAATAATGTGTTTTAGTGAAAGACAATACTGTAGGAATAGATTAAATTTTTATTTTTATTTGTCTAGGTTTTAGTGACAGTCATTATTGTAGGTAGAAATAAAAAACATGTTGTGACAATCCTTAGACCATGTAGTGACAGTCCTCAAAGTGTAGCAGGACGCCTCCTAAAAGTTGAAACTAAATTTGAGTGTCACTCAAAGTATTATTGAGCTTTACCTAAAATTTGTAACTTTTAGTGACAAATTTTGCGTGTCACGATACGTCATGAGTCTTGAAGTTCAAGTTGAGAGAAATTCCGCTCAGACATGTACTACTGAACATAAGAGTTGTAAATTGTATTTTACTTTTACTCGGGTTCGCATCCTTTGTTTCTTTTAGACTTGTGCAGGTATCATTGTTGGGGTAGTAATTAATACAGTGTTTGTGGATAACATGGTTAAGGAGGTAGTAAATGGTTTCGACACTTTTTCTGGATAAGTCCATGGGTGGTAGCTTGTAGGGTGACTCTTAGTAATCGATTTAGGAGACTCTTTAGTGCCACAACGGATAAAAATAAATTAGTGTCTAATATGATCTTAAGCAGAAGTGAATGGGTAGCTTGTAAAGGGAGTATCGTGGTGAGCTTTTGAGTGGGATAAAGATCTAGTGGCGGAATGTGCTTTGATATATATTGAATATCTAATTCATTCAATAGTTGTAGTTTTTGCATTTGTTATTCTTCTTAAAAATAGTAGATGTATTTAATAATTATTGGAGAGAAATGAGTTAGGTTTGTGGTACAAGTGTGTATATATATATATAATGTTGGTAAGTTATTGAAGAAAAAAAATTCTCTTAAAATAAAAATAATTTTGGAATTATAAAAAAAATGATGTATTAATTTAATTAATTTAATTTTTGGAAATAGTAGATGTTTATAATAATTATTGGAGAGAAATGAGTTATGTTTGTGGTACCAGTATATATAAAACCTATAGAGACATAAAAGAGATTTAAGAAAAATTTAAAAGAGTAAATTTATTTTATGCCGTCAATAACTATTTTTTATTAACTAGAATTATGTTTATTATTAAAGAAATTAACAAGCAACCTCGTAGTTGTCAAAGTTTAAACACTTTACTTACCTCAATAACCCTTCAATGGCTCAATAAATCTACTTTTTTAATTTTTATACCTATTTTTCTTGCCAAATATATTCATATGTTTCACGACAATTAAATTCTTAGAAATTGTAGCAATGCTGAAAATCAAAGCTTTTAATTTGTGTTTCGTTTGTGCATTGTTTCTTTTATCTGTTGTGGCAACTGAGACATCCAAAGAAGGTAAATAATATACGAATAGTTATCATGTATGTACACATAATTACTTTCTAACTAAATAATTAATTTAATAAATATTGTAATTTAATTTATTTGCAGGTTATGCAAAAGACTCAAAGAAAAATGTTTTGGTAGATAAGCTTGATGGTGGCCGAAAACCCGTAGATATAGAACCTTTTGATTCAAATAAGCCCGTTGGTTCGGAAAATAAAATAAGGGCAGAGGAAGCAATGGAAGCAAACCAGAAGGCAAAGGAAGCAAGGCAAAAGTCAAACAAAGCAAGGCAGAAGGCAAAGGAAGCACATCAAAAGGCAAACGAAGCACATCGAAAGGCAAACAAAGCACAGCTAAAGGCATACGAAGCACAGCGAAAGGCACAGCGAAAATCGATGGAAGCAAGACATAAGGAAATGGACGCAGAGCGGAAGACACGCGCAGCAAAGCGGAAGGAAAAACTAGATCAGTTGAAAAAAAATAAAATAAAATAAAGCATCCACTATAATGATTGCATGATTGGGTGAATGAATAATAATAATAAGATTGATTTTCAAGGTTAAATTGGGGGGTCAATGTGAGGGAAACAAATTATAGTCTTATGAACTTTGAAGGTTAATTTTTAAAAGAGTCTTCTTTTGGAGATCAACGTGAACGATTCTTGGTTAAAGACACTGTAAAGATACTTTAACATCCCAAATTTTATAATAAATTATTTTATAGATGAAATATAATTTTAAATAATTAAGATGGTGTTAAAATTATTTTAGAATATATGTTAATTAAATTTAGGATTAATTTTCTTTATATGATGTTTTAATCTTGTACATGTTAGACTAAATGAGTGATATAAATATTATATTTTTATATTTTATATATTTTTCTAAAAATAATAGTATTTTAGTGTACATATTTTAAAATATAAAAGTTTAGGCGATTTTATGTGCATATGTCTGTTTGTTGTTAATTTGATATTTCCTTGTATGTTGACTAATGTTAAGTGTGCACACTATTATTTTTGATTATATAAAAATTTATCTTATTTTAATTAATTATTTTACAAATAATTATCTTGAGATATTAGTAATATTGATATTGACTTTCTTTATTTCTATATAGTTGTTGCGGTATGATGATTTTATAAATATTCATTTTGATTTAGTAATTAATATAAATCGTTGATGTTATATTTATTTATTTTATCATTTTGATTAATTTATAAAGATGATGTATTTTTATGTTATTATTTTGAAAATATATTATAGTAATAATTATAGTTACTATTTTGAGTATGACAGTTTTGACTAAAATTAGATTTATGTATGTTAAGGAAGAATAATATTATGTTAGAATGAGTGTTTTGGAGAAAAAATTTCTAGCATGGATAAGTAAAATAAATTATTTATTATAGATTTTTAGAATTACTAGAAAATAAATTTTGGACCAGACGACTGTTTACACCCTTATTTTTTTACTTCTGCATATTAATTTGAGCTATTATTGGTTGGATTTTTATTTTCTATACCTGAGGCCTTAGACTTATTGAACTCGCTGATTATTCAGATTCTCTCGTTGTACCTTGTCGATCTACAGTTGCGTTGCAGTTGAAAATTTCCATTGATTTATGTGTTTGAGAAAATGTCTAAATAAGGTAAGGGTTGAAAGAGCGTTTGAATTCATGAGTATAATATATTGTGAGATGAACGGAAAACTGTATTTCTCTACCATTAATCTAGGACTCACTACGTACGGTAGTAGCCTTTTCAGAGATACATGAATTAATGTACAAATATGGAAATTGTGAGAATACAATGTGGAATAGAAATATTTATAAGGTGTTGATTTATTTAATTTCGTTAAATGTGTGTTATTTGATATTGTTGTAATATTGAGTGTCTAATGAATTTTATGTATGTGTTTGATTAGACGGGTTTAGGTGAAGTGATAATAAAAGGTTAATTTGTTTTGATAAATTTATGTGATTATGATGATGTATAATTAATAATAGTGATGTTATAAATTTTTGATGAGTTTATATGATGATATTTGATTAACGATAATGATAATAAAAGGTCGAGCATCTGATTCTGCAGCACCAACTCTACGTCCTGCTCTACAGGTCTACAGTAGTCTTCGTGATATATTATCTACAGATGCTCAAACTATTCTACAGAACTATCTGCAGGTAACTTTATGTAGTTGTTATACTGATGACTGATGCCTTTGTTCAATATAACTTCATGCCTTCAAGCATATTACTATATTCGAGTGTGCTTGAAAAAGATTTAGGGATATCTATGAATGGCTTATGAGATTTATAAAAAAAATTAAAATTTCACTTCAAATCATAAAGTTTTTCTAGATCAATCTTGTAACAATAATTACATCTCTGTTTTGGAGTCTAAATGAAATGGTTATTGTGGACAGATTGTAGCAAGAAAAAGGTGTAGAAAACACATGATGGAGACTGATGAATTTGTTTCAAGCACCTCTGAAATTTACCTAATGGACACCATTACCATCTCAACAGCATACCTAAAGATGAAAAACCTTTGTAATTCTATAAGGAATGAAATTCAGGCAGACATAAAGATCAACAGCCATCATACAGTCCACAGCCAGCATATTTTCCCCAGGTATTTGGCTTCATGTTAAATTTCAAGATTTTTCAAGATTCTCTTGGTTTCTGAACTTAGTATTTTCCTATTTTGAACAGATTTTTTCGTTATCATTTTCATTTCCCAAAGTTTTTCTACTCATATCTTCAGTAGCAACATTGCACATATTCTCAGATTTTACTTCATATATTTTAACTTGGATTGCATTATGAGATCAATTATTCAATTTTCAATTCAATTTACCAAGCAAACATCACAACAGCCATTTATAGCACAGAGCTGTGTAAACGACTGAAAAGTAGCTTTTTTGCTTCTAATTTTGCAGTATGAAACAACATTCTCCTTGTGAATAGCTTGGGTTATTTATATGCTTATGGCTTTCATTCATTTAGCAGTTGCCATTTCTTAAAGATGTGTCCCGGGGTCTGACACCAACGTAACACCAACATATTAATCACATTCAATCAATTTATTTTCTCAAAATATTACCGATGCCAACGTGTCAGTATCATGTCAGGTGTTCGTAGGATATGTGTATACACCATGGAGGTCTTATCATTGACATGACATCCCTATTAACAAGAAAAGAATCAAAATGAACAATGAATTGCAACATACAACTCTCACCAATATCAGAACAACCCTTAATCTCAAGTTCTCAACCAAAATCAATTATTTGCTTACCATTTGATCGTTTCACTAGATCCTCATGGTTTGAACAGAAGCAGAGAGAAATGGCATTTCCAACCAAAGCAACAACCATCTTCTACAAGTGCAATGTTGAATGAAGTTAAAGATGATTTTATGGTAGCTTTGAGATCTATCAGAATGTGAGAGTTGGAATACTTTTTTTGTTTAATAGTAGGAAAACAAGTTGCAATAATATAATTTATTACATTAATCACAAACATGCTGATCATACATGTCTATTCTTGTATATCATATCATGTTTTAAGTGGACTTCATACAATTACTCACCTACTACCAGAACACAATTATGTGTATTAAAATTTTATTTGTACATGCAGATGTTGCCCAATAAAATAAATGCATTAAAAATATATATAGTTATCAAGACTTGTATTTCACATCTGGTGACACAACTCAACTACAACCAAGTGACTAGACTTAGATGATTAACAAGCTTCAGTTAAGAATGAATCGTTTGAGAGAATTCGAATTCAAATCTTGACTAGAACAATTCTTGATTAAGTTTTACTTACCTCTTGACTGAACTCCGAATTGTTATTAAGTTTCATTCACCTGAGAACCAAGAACCGAAAAGTTAAAACCAAAAAATCTAATGAGACAATTGCAACTATACCTATTGAGTAGATTTTAGCAAATGTATTGTACAACTTTTGTTCATTGGATATTAAATATAATATTAGCGTGATGTTTAATAGTTGTAATATTCACAAGGTCAGTATCTATATATATTTTTTATAAGTTCAGTATATTGACTTACTTAGTATGAATCCAAACTAAATCACCAAATTCGCCATTAACTTTGTAAGATGTTATTTAATAAGTCATTGATATTACAAGTATTTTATTTCAAATACGTATTTGATTATGTAAAATATTACTCCCATCCATCTTTCTATCAAATATCAAGTACTTAAACCGTTTAGTTGGTAATTATATTTAATCACTTACTATCAATTAGATCCTTATATTTAACTACTTACTATCAATTTAGTTCTAAAATAAAATGACGTTAATCAACGGAATTTGATAGAAGAATAAATTTGAGTATTGTTTGACAGAATCATAAATGTATTTGAAATATTTGTAATTTCGGGCACCTGTTTAACGGCATTTTAGAAAGTTAATGACAAATTTGGAATATAATACATATGTCATGTCAAGGCTATTTGAAATTAATTTCAAAACTAATTTTTTTAATATGTAACAAATTAGTCTAAAATAGTTTACACTGTTTTTAAATAGGTTTCCATAATTTTTATTTTATTTTTAAATATAAAATTAAAATCATTTTTTTAATCTATATCAGAGGGCCCATATTATGCCAAGGCAACTTGAAATGATTCTAGAGAAGATGGTTGAGAGATAGCTAAAGAAGCAAGGTGTGGTGAAGCTTCTTAACACACTTAACAAAAGGGGAGCAGAGATTGTAAGGTTATACTTTGGACTCAACAATAGAGACTCCTTTGTCTTTTGAGAAAATAGAAAAGTAGTTGAAACTATAAAGGGAGAGAATCTATTATCTATTATATATATTTAAAACAGACATCTGAAAACCCCCGAATGCCACCTCACCCTCGAATGTCACATATACAAATATTTCTCACATCAGCCAAAAAGCTGATGTGGACATTTCCTCCTTTCTCCCCTCTCAATCATGCTCTCAATACCTAATCTCCTTTAATTCTACTCTATTTTTCATCTTTCTTCCACAATTTATTTCATACATCCAAAATCTATTTGATAATATTATTTTATAATAAATTTATAAATTATAAAATTATTTTACAGTTATTTATAATTTATAAATTATTTTACAATTTGATAATAATTTATAATTTATATTATTATCAAATTATTTTATAAGTTATTTTATAATAAATTTATAAATTATTTTATATTATTATTTTATAATATAATTTTTCATTTAGCAATGGTAATAATTTAGATTATTATTCATTAAATTTAATAAAAAAAACCGACTAATCACTCCTAAATATCGATATAAATGCTCTTTATTTACTCCTCTTTTCATGGAATATCTTGTAATTTCTATCAGTCAATCTATTTTTTTAGTAATATTTTATGAAATAAAAATATATTTTC
>JBBPBS010001130.1:10890891-10931015 GCA_037974835.1 Cicer judaicum
GATAATAATTTATAATTTATATTATTATCAAATTATTTTATAAGTTATTTTATAATAAATTTATGAATTATTTTATAATATTATTAGTCATTTGCGAATGTTAATAATTTATAGTCATTAAATTCGATGAAAAAAAAAACCACTTAATCACTCATAAATATCAATATAAATATTCGTTATCTAATCCTCCTTCTCCAAACAAACAACTTGTCATGCTCACAATTAAGATATCATACTAATAAAACAAATAAATTTAGACTACACTACAATATAATTCAATATTAATATATTTGTTAAAATAAAAAATATTAAATAGTCAATGATATTTTTAAATTTTTACATCTTATTTTTGGGTTTGTATTTTACATTTTATTTCATCAAATAAATGCAAGTACCATTATGTTGAAAAATAAATTAACAATCACAGTACAACGAGTCAAACAATTATCCTATATAATAAATTATCATCCGAATTTTAGAAAATATTTTAAAAATTAAATTAGATAATTGTGATAAACATAATTTTCTATCATTTTAATTTTCCTAATCATATTCAATTATTACAAATCAATAAAATAATATTATAAGATAATTATATTTATAATACATAAAATATTACTTACAAAACTTATAAAATTAATTAATGTCAGCCCAGCGCGCGGGCCATAATCTAGTTTTGACTTATATTGGAGAAATATGATGGTACATTCAGAGGGTTTTGGGAACATGTTCTACAAGCCTTCACATGATGTGCATGAATCGCTTGTGCAAGCTATGCAATACATCACATCGAATTTAGGTGCTATTTGTTGTTATACAATTAATGACAATATTGTGTGTCGGCGCACTATGAGAGTGAACAAACATTAAAAAAAAAAACAAAATAAAAAAAAGTTAGTTTTTTTTTTCCATAAACATTTGCTTACTTCAAAAACATTAAGACTTTCATTCCTAATAACATTTAAAATACAATTAAAATGCTATAAAATATATTGTAATGAACATATAAAATAAATGTTTTATGTTTTTTGCATTTATTTAAGTCACACAATGCCTCAATATCTCATTTGCAACAATTGTACTTGAAATATATGATCATGAATGGTGTAGTACGACTTTAAAAAAAATGAAATTTCATCAAGTTTTAGACTAAAATTCTGTTTGAGGGACCAAAACTTTGGAGAAACAAAATGAGGGGACTACTCTCGCGATTCAGCTAAAATAGAGGGATCAAAACTGCAATTAAACTAATTTTATATTACAAAATTAAATCAAATATTAAATATTTAAACTCTTAAAATATTATCCAAAATTTGTAAACGTAGTAGCAATTGCATGAACTTTTGTTTAAAATTAGTAAATTATAATTAAATTATCTCTATAAATATAATCACAATTCAAGTGGTATTTGATGTTAGTCTGCAATTACAATATTGTGGATTGATAGTGGGTTTAGCTTTGACATATATTAGACAATATAATGGAATATTCAAAGGACTTTGAGGCCACGTTTCTCTAAATACTCACCCGATTAACTACTAAGCAATTTAGCATTTTCTAGATTATTGCTCGGATTATATGGCAAAAACGTAATCATAAGTAACATGATGCACGTGAATCAGTTGAACATGTTAAGCAACATGATACCCTAAATTCATGTGACATTTGATGTTAGTCTATAAGAATAATATTGTGTGCTATTGTATTCAATGTTGACATATATTATAGAGTATTGTGGTTAATTTAGTGGGCTTTGACGACACATTTCACCATAGTATCCACTCGATTTACCACTAAATAACTTAGTATTTTATGAATTGATGCCTGGAGTCTATGAAAAAAAATGTAATCACAAGTATTAGCATGATGTACACGAATTGGTTGTGCAAGTTATGCAACACGGTACTCTAAATCTATGTGGCAACATTATGTGCTAGCCACGTATTCGATTGTGATATATATTGACGAGTATCGTATTATATTTAGAGGGATTTGAGATCTATTATATCAAATAGTCACTCAATTAACTATGCAACAACTGGGTTTTTTTCTTAGTCATTGTTTGGAGTACTACGCGACAAAAATAAAATCACAAGCTCTGGTGTGATACATCATACACATGATTTATTTAGTTGAGTGAGTTATGCAGTATAGTACTCTAAATTCAGGTGGCGTATGGTGTTAGTCTATAATGACAACATGATGTCTTGACACACTAAAAGAATGATCGTTGTCATTTTATAAGACATAAGTTGAAGGAAATTAAGCCTTTTAGATAGTAGTTGCGTGGAGTATATGACAAAAACATAATAAATTTTTACATGATGTACATGAATCACTCAGCATAATGTTCAAAGGGGTATATAGTTGTTTTGTAGCTTATAGTTTGGTTATAGTGCATTTTTTCACATCATTCAATCAAATTCACGTAGATATTTATTAATATATTTTAATAATACTAAAACAATTTTGTAATATAAGATAACTAAATAGTATTATAGTAAAATCTGATTAAATTATTATATAATAAATATATATTATTATCTTTTTATTTAAATTTTTAAAAGTAAAATACCATTACATATATAAAAATATCACACCGTAAGTGTCAAGAAACTAATATATTAAATAATTAATATCAAAATTGTAACACCCTTTGAGAGATAAATTGTTTAATTTGAAATATGAGAATTGTGAGATTAAAATGTGAAATAGAAATTTTTATAAGGTGTTGATTGATTTAATTTTCGATACTTGTGTGGTAGTTGATATTTGTTATGATTGTGATGTTGTATGTTGAATGAAATTATGTGTACATGTTTGATTAGATGAAATTATGTGATGTGATAATAAAATATGGATGCATGGTTTGATATATGCTTACGTAATGATAATGATGACTTTTGATTGATGATAGTGTTGTTATAAAATTGTGATGAGTTTATACGATGATCATGATTATTTATGATTAATGATTTCATAAAATTGTGATGAAAATATTGAAGTACCCCATACTTGATGAGATAGTGATGATTCTTAAATATGGTGCTCTTAATGGAGTAGTCTAAGCAAACGGGGGGAGAAAATAAATATTGTGAATTTGTGAAGTGGAGATTATTTTGTCATCATATACAACTGAATGAGCCTGATCGTGGCGGTCTGCTGTCGAGCCTTAAGGCAAGATTGTTAGACCTTGAAGGTATTCCGGTGGGGAATTCCTAGGTGACTTGGAGGTAGCACTCCAAATGTCGGGAGCTACCATGCAACACACGTTTACCTCGACTGTCACGTATAGGGTTGAGTTGAGGGGATCTTTGAGGATAGGGCCAAATTGAATTGTCCGTCCACCGGGATGGTGGCATAGTATCATGGCCTCCTCACCAAGTACTTCAGAGTTAGAGCAGGTTTGTCCAATCAGGCCGAGTGGGTCGAATGTTGATTTAGTGTTAGTCGAATGTCGATTCAGTGTTAGTCGAATGTGAGTCGTGTCAATTGTGTTTTCTTGTGTAGTAATTATTTTCACTATGATTGTTTTCTCGATATATTATTGTGTTAAGTGTTATATGCTTTTGGTATTATTATACATATTTTTGAGATTACTAATTAAGTGTTTAATATTTGCTTCCTCTAATTGTGTTATGGATTCTACATTCCTACCTACATGAGTAAATAAAACATGAAATTACTTGTTAAGATTTGAGTTAGCTTTAATTGTTAACAAGATTATGTTAGTGACTTGTTTGTTATTGCTTGCCTATTAAACTATGATTTTTGCACTCTTGTTTTATATGAATAGTTGGAAGTAATAATTTTGATTGACCAGCTGTATGTTTCAAGTTATTAATCTCATTGAAGTAATCATAGTTATCAAATGTCATACCTCACTAGTTAGCTGTTTTAAAGTTCGAATTTCACCGTTAATCAATTTAAAATATTTAATTTTGATGTGTATTTGTTTAAAGTGTTTGATCTAATAACTAATTGATTGTTTTCATATGGATTATATGTTTAAAACTTCAAGTATTGACTTTTACTAGGTACAAATTATTATTATTCTTTTGAAACTCAATTTCGAAAAAAAAAAAGATGTTTCGTTCTAAACTTTGAGTTAGATAGGAAATATGTTTCTTACGTTTAAAGTTTTAATTTTGACTAAAAAATTTCTTATTTTTATTTTATGTAGGTTTGTGTTAAAACAAAAAAAGACATTTTGAAGGAGTTAAAGTTTATTTATTTTGTATGATGAAACTAACTTTTGTTTGAATTACTCTTGATTATTTTAAAGAAAAAGAAATTAAATTGAGTTGAGTTTTTGTTGATTTATAAAATAACAATAATTCTATGCTACTGATTTTATTTAATGTTTAAAACAACTTATGTTTTACAGTATGTTTTACTATGCCTTGTTTTTAAGAAAAATGAAAAGAGTTGTTGTTATCTTGGTTTAGGGGGCTCGTGTGAATATTGAATCGTGAGGGTGTTCGGATATTTATTTGAAATGATTGATTTTCTTGATTATGATATTATGAACTCATTAGAGTTTGACTCAATGCTAGAGTTGTAGAGTTTATGAATTCTTCAGTAATTTACAATAGTACTAATGATAAAATGTCTACTAATTGAGAAAGAGAAAAAAAATATTAAAAATATTCTCAATAGTGAAATTCTTTTAGAAAAATTATCTAAATTTTGGATTCTATAATTGATGTATTTTACAAGTAGATTTTTTTTTGTTATATGAATTAACATAACAAAATGGTATGCATTAGACTGGTATGTGTAGAGTGCATCATGTAGATTGATATGTGTAGAGTGTATCATGTAAATTGGTATGTGTATAGAAACTAAAATTTATTTTATCAACTTTTTTATTAACTATAAAATTGCAATTTTTATTTAAGACTCAATTTTTAAGATTAGAACAAAACTTCAAAATTGATGATGTGTTATGTTTTGGACCAATTTGGTGGCTTGATAGAAACTGAGGGATGTATCTATAAGCATGTTGAGTAGTTAGTGTGAGAGGAGGTTACTATTTTGTAGATTTATGAATTAGTGTAATTCATTATCATTATTATATGTCTTATGTTTCGTGTGAAACTTTTCAAAAACAGAACCTTTCAGACTTTGAACTTTTGATACACAAAATACTTTAAGAAAACTAAACCACTTGGCAAACACTTATAGTTTGAACATCATTGTGTGATTAAGTCGCTTATTTCTAGAAAGATCGTTTGATCTTCTTTGTTGTCAATTTTCTGTAAAATTACATTGAAACCAAATTGTGTAAATATCCAGTAGCTAAACTGGTGGTTACCGTTCGTTGATGCTTGTGATCATCAAGAAGGAACCTCATTGCGATCTTGTGTGAGTTTGCCGGAATAACTCAAGGGATGCGATGAATGTATGTTAGAATCAAGATAGTTGGATAGATAGGCTAGGAGCTAGCTAGACAATCTATAAAATGTTCTATAGAAGATTCTAGTGAAAAAGGCTAAGATCAAGTTGATCTTGGGGCTGGATGTAGGTTGTCTTATAGACGACCGAACCAGGATAAATTTCTGAGTATCATTCTTCTATCCCTTATCTTTTACTTCATTGTGATCCTTCTCCTAGAATCACTTCATTGGGACCTTGTTGAATAATCTGTTTAACTAAATTGGGATTTTGTTAAACTGTTTGACATTCTTGTGTATTGTTCATTTGACTAACATATACATAATTCTTGCATTAGAAGTCATATTTTCTTACAGTAACTAGTAGTAAATTACAAATAAATTATTGTGAAGGTGTAATTAATTGAATTTTTAACTTGAAGTAAGGAGTAGGAGTTGTGGCGCCGCCTTCGAACTCCTGAACCACGTTAAAGATACTTTTAATTATCCATATTTGAATTTGAATGATTGCAGTTATAGTTCCTTAAGTAGTTGACTACATGAGTAGAAGGGATTAGCTACCCCGATGACTCATCGTCAATAAAAGAGACAACGATAACTCATTATTTTGTTAGAAGTACCTTTTAATTTTATTTTTTTAAGTAGTTAAAAAAAACACATTCATTGCTTATACCAATTGAATTAATTTAATTATTAAATATATATTATTAGGAAGTAGTATCTATATCATTAGTTTTCTTTCCCTTTATTATATATAAAGTATGTTTTTTTAGAGTAACAAATTATAAATTATTATAATATTATTAAGTTGTTAGATGTGTTTAATATTTTTAAAAAATTGCTCTCTTTGTCAAGCCTAAATTAAATTTTTTGAATGTTTGGTGATATTAGATTTTATTGTAAGGAGTAAAACTACTAATATTTGGTTTGAAAGAACTAGTTGAAATTGACAAGGTACTTGGAGTTTGTTTCATTTAACAAAACTAAATTAACTACGTTATTATTGACAAAATCTATATGTTATGTTTTATATGTAAATTACAGTGAGTAACTCTATGGTATTTTATTTCATAATTGAATGATAAATGTTGTGTGTTTAATTGGTTTATAGTGTCATGTCGTTAGTCTATCATGCTATGTTGGTTGATTTTCTACATGTGTTGCTTAATTGGAGATTGAATGTCTTAAATATAGTTATAGACTAAGTTTGAATCTTGAGGGTGGTAAGTTAGATATTAGTTCACTCACCGCAAATTTCGAGGACGAAATTCTTTAACAAGGGGAGAATTGTAACACCCTAAATTTGATAATAAACTATTTTATTAATTAAATAGGATTTTAAATAATTAATTTGATGTTAAAATTATTTTAGAATATATGTTGATAAATTTTGTAAGTAATTTTTGTTATAGGAATATTTTCTATGATGTGTTAGTTTGACAGATATTATATTTAATGAGCAATATAAATAATAAATATTTTATTTTATTATTTTATTTTATATATTTTTCTAAAAATAATAGTATTTTAGTGTAATATTTTAAAGAACAAGATTTTATTTGATTTTAAGTGTATATGTGAGTTGGTAATTAATATGATATTTTCTTATATGTTTGACTAATGTTAAGTGTGTACATATTTATATTTTAATTATTTTTAACTATCTCTTATTTTAATTATTTCTAAACATATCTTATTTTAATTGTTTATTCTATAAATAATTATCTTGGTATCGTAGTGATATTATGTTTGATTTACTTTATTTTTATATACTTGCTATGACATTGTGATTTTATATATATATTTAGTAAGATTTAGTAATTAATATAAAGTGTGATATTATATTTATTTATTTAATAATTTCGACTATTCTCTAATGATGGTAATATTTTAATTTGAGTATTTGAAAAAAAAACTAAATATTATAATAGGGATTATTTTAAATGAGATTTTTATTATTAATGTATTTTAAAAGATTAATTATTTTTATTTATAAATTATTAGTTTTGAAAGAGTAATTATACTTTATTAATGAAATTGTGTTTTAAAAAATAAATAAAACAAAATAAAATTAGTAAAACCTAAAAGGAGACCAATGGGTTTGATTTATATATGAATCCTAATTGTTAATAAAATAAAACAAACAAAAAAGGGAAGGGAGTTGGAAGGGCAGCCGTAAAACTAAAGAGAAAACACAACAATAACCCTGTCGTTTGACATCGGTGATCGATAACTATTCCAGAAAACTTTCTCCACTTTCGTCCAAATTTGAGTATGTTATTTCATTCATTTAACTCGTCAATTAAACATAATTTTCCAAATTTTTTTACAACCTCAATTTCTCTCTAAAATACCCGACTTCTCCGTTTGTAGAATTCGTTATTTTGCATCGTTCTACTTCACTGTAAGTCCGATTTGAGTGAAACTAACGCCAAAAGGACCGTATGAAAAGTGGCTATATTATCCACTTATTGGGTTTCTGATTTATGGTAAATTTCCTTGACCGAATTTCGAATTTAGTTTTTAGAGTATCTTCTCATAATTTATTTTTAATGTTTACCCATAAATTGTCGAGTTAGATCGATTGAAGGACAAAGAGTCAATGAACAAATGTTGGTTGCTCGTGGAATTGTATTCGTGTGTGAAAGCGTCAAAATAAGGTAAGGGGTGAGAGAGCGTTTGAATTCATGAGTATAATATATTGTGAGATGAAAGGGAAAACCGTATTTCCCAACGATTCATCCGGGGCTTGCTACGTACGGAAGTAGCCCTTTGAGAGATAAATTGATTAATTTGAAATATGAGAATTGTGAGATTAAAATGTGAAATAGGAATTTTTATAAGGTGTTGATTGATTTAATTTTCGATACTTGTGTGGTAGTTGATATTTGTTATGATTGTGATGTTAGATGTTGAATGAAATTATGTGTACATGTTTGATTAGATGAAATTATGTGATGTGATAATAAAATATGGATGCATGGTTTGATATAAGCTTACGTGATGATAATGATGACTTTTGATTGATGATAGTGATGTTATAAAATTGTGATGAGTTTATACAATGATCATGATTATTTATGATTAATGATATTATAAAATTGTGATGAAAATATTGAAGTACCCCATACTTGATGAGATAGTGATGATTCTTAAATATGGTGCTCTTAATGGAGTAGTCTAAGCTAACGGGGGGAGAAAATAAATATTGTGAATTTGTGAAGTGGAGATTATTTTGTCATCACATAGGTAGGGCATGACAAGCCTGATCATGGCAGTCTGCTGTCGAGCCTTAAGGCAAGATTGTTAGACCTTGGAGGTATTCCAGTGGGGAATTTCTAGGTGACTTGGAGGTAGCACTCCAAATGTCGGGAGCTACCATGCAACACACGTTTACCTCGACTGTCGCGTATATGTGTCTCGGGTTGTGTCTCGGGTCGATTGTGACAATACTTGAAGTTTAAGAAACTTAATTCAATTGATTGTCCAATCGATTGGATTGATCACTGAACTCATCCCTGATGAAAAACTTTTGCACAATCGATTTTCCAATCGATTGATTCAGTAAGTGGTTCGTTTTGTGTATCACAAAATCGATTATCAATTAATGTCCCAATCGATTGTCTAATGGATTGATTTAAAACCAGAACTCGGGTTTTTAAAACAAACTTTAAGTAATTGATTTCCCAATCGATGTACTTAGTAAAACCTTTTGTTATGAGTCAGACAATCGATTGCCCAATGGATTGTTCAATTGACTTATCAGTTGATTGATTTATTACCTTATATTATGATTCCATTTTTACTTTGGCAAATTACTTAAGTATGAAACCATAGTGATAAGTCTACTTATTAAACACTATGACCACTATTAACACTAGGCAGATTTGCATCTTTCTCAAGCACATCCTCCAATTTTGCTTGATTCCTTGTGTTCCAAGCTTTTGTCCACGTGTATAGTGTTTGCTTGTTTTTCCTGAAATGTTACTCAGTTCAAACTGTTAGGTTTATCAAATGATGCATGTACATTGTATGTTTGTTAATTATGTCAAAGTCATGATCAAGAGGGATTTTGTCTAACAATCTCCCCCTTTTTGAATAATTGACAAACATACAATTTTAACTTGAGTTTTACTTTTCAAGACTTAAATTTATAATTACTGTTATTAAAAAAAAATACTCCCCCTGACTTTTAGACTCCATGATTTATTTCAACAGAATAAGCATAGGAGACCATAATCATGTTTAGTACCAAAGTAATCAGAGCATAAAAGTACAATTTAAATTGGATCAAATTCTCCCCCTTTTGTCATTTAATTCAAAAAGAGAATACAAGAGGGAATGATGCAGGAGTATTAAACTTTAGTATCAGGGTATTAGAGCTTAAAAAAAATTATCATCAGAGTATCAGAGTTATCACAATTAACAGATTAACAGTAGAAGATCAGTAGTGGTATCAGATTTGGCAGATTAATATAGTATCAACACATGGTATCAGAGCAGTATAGTACATCAATACAGTATCAACACAAGTTAAATTCTTAAAATTTACTCCCCCTTAGTCATTGAATGCAAAACTGTATAACAATGCAGAACAATACACAGCTATAACCAAAATATTACATAGCAATAACAGAACATTACCAAGCAACAAACAAAATCCTAATCAACTAATCTAGGGTTGTTCCTCATTATTACCAACGGGAGAAGGAGAGACTGCTGTATTAGTCTCAGCAAGTGTCTCCTCACCATGAGGTTCAGTGCTATCTAAGTTGGTGGGGTTTTGTTCTTCAGCTGCTTGATGGCCTATGTCTACAATATCTTCAAAAGATATCTTAAGCCCTAAATGTTCCTGTATCGCATCAACGTCCTGAACTACTGAGTTCAGAGTTGCTTGGAGCTTCCTCAGTGATGCTTCTACTCTAGCATTATGAGTAGCCTGAGTTTCCATGAATTCTAACAACTTTGTTAAAACCTCAGAATGGGCTTCAACTGGCTCAGCTTGTTCCACATTTGGCTGTGCTCTTGTCCAAATGTCGTTGATTCTTCTCAATTGCATCTGATTTACAATTGACTCTCCAAAAGTAAGAGTAGTTTTGGCAGATTCTTCATTGACGACAGAAACTCTGAAGTGTCTCAGAATCTTTGTGATAAGTTGTGTATAGGGGAGCAGCTGCTTACCATGAGCTGTTTCTTGCATATTCATGAGAACTATCCTTGCCCAGATCATCTTGAGCTCCTTGAACAATCCCCAAAGTAAAGTGATGTCCAGCCTCTAGACTACTGTGTGGTTGCCGGATCTCGGTACTAACATCCTCGTTAGCACGTACATTAGCAGCCTATGTTGGACCTTCATTTGACCTGTCGGAAGTGAAATCTTTTCCACAAAGCCTTCGATCATCAGGTCCTGAACATTAGTGTGCCTGTCAAATGAGGTTTCCCAAGCCTCATCAGGTGAGTCGGAGTCATCTCTGCCATCAATGGTTTCACCATGAAATGGTAAACCTGAGAGTTCAGAAAATTCCTCAAATGTCATAGACATTTTCTTTCCTTTAACTTCAGATTGAAAGCCTGTGTTTGTAAGTTTGAACTTGGAGTAGAAGGCTCTAATCAGGTTTGGATATGTGTCAAGGGAGCAGGAAAGAAAATCCACTAAGCCATGGAATTTTAAATGATTTTGAAAGGTGAAGCCGTTGGAATCAAAGTAAGCAAAATCCATAGTTCGTGACTCATGGATTTTTCTTTTGAGAAAAGCAGGTGGTAAATCAAAGTCTTCAGCTGGTTTACTTTTAGCAGGTTGAGCTTTCTTCGGTTGAGGTCAAGAAATGGGTTTCTTCTTTTTCTGAGTTATTTCTTTCATCGCATCACCCATTAACTTTTCAGTTGGAGGAGCCTTCCTCTTCTTTAATTTTCCTTGATCAATTGCAATGGCCTTCCCTTTGTCTTTAGCCATGATTTTATGGGTGGGGATTGATACTCTCTTTGAAGTAGGTGGAGGTGATGGGGTTCTTCCATTTGAGGATGATGATGGTGATGGTGTTCTTGTAGAGGTTTGCTTTACTCGTGCCATTGGTAAGATTGAAGATGTTTCGAAGTGTTTGAGAGTGATAAGAGATGTAAAGATTGCAGAGAAAGAGTAGAGAGGTTTGAGAATGTTTGAGAAATTCTAGAAAAATGAGATGGGAAATCGATTTAGGGTTTTAAGTATCATTGTTCAAAATCGATTAGGTAATCGATGTTTTAAAGATTTTGCCCAGATTAAATTGATTGCCAAATCGACTAAGTTACCATTACTAGAGGAAGGTGAAAAATTTCAGTCATGATTGCCTCCAACGACTAGTAAATTTCTGCAACAGTCATATACCAAATCGATTCCCAAATCGATTTCAGATTAATTACTAAATCGATGTCTCAGTCGATTTCCATATCAGTTCAGAAAACTTCTCATCTCAGCATCGATTTCCAAATCGATTCATTTGAGTCCAGGTTTTAAAATATTGACTTAATCGATTGCCCAATCGATGCTTGGGTTGGAGTTTGAAAAAAATTAACATCTTTGGATGTTCTGGAAAAAATAATCGATTATGAAATCGATTCTTTAAACTATTTTCCAATAATTCAATCGATTGATAAATCGATTGGATTAACCAAAACTCCAGTCTTTACTGCTACCTGAGATTAGAAAATCGATTATGCAATCGATTATCGTGTTTTCAATTTTGACAATTTAAACACTGTGCATCATAAATCGATTTTGCAATCGATTTTGTAATGCTGTTTTTTTCTATCTAGTCACAGGATTATCGATTATGCAATCGATTTTGTTTCACAGGAATCAAATTTCATCATAATCTATTATTCCAAGTTTCATCCTAATGTGGAAGAAACTTTCCTTGGGTAAAGCTTTGGTAAAAATATCAGCTAACTGATCAGCTGTATTGATATATTCAAGCTTTATACTCCCATTTTGATATTGATCCCTAATGAAGTGATGCCTAATCTCTATATGTTTAGTTCTAGAATGCATTACAGGGTTTTTCGTAATATAGATAGCACTAGTATTATCACACATGATAGGCACAGTTCCTAGATCAACACCAAAATCATTGAGGTGTTGTTTCATCTAGAGAACCTGTGCACAACAGCTGCCATCGGCTACATACTTAGCCTCAGCTGTTGAGAGTGCTACACTATTTTGTTTCTTGCTATGCCAAGATACAAGGGAGTTTCCTAATAGTTGGCAAGTACCTGATGTACTTTTTCTGTCCAATTTGCATCCAACAAAATCGGAGTCAGAAAAACCAACTAAAGTGTAAGTAGATCCCTTAGGATACCACAAACCTAGATTTTTGGTTCATATTAGATATCTAAATATCCTTTTGACTGCACTTAAATGGGACTCTTTTGGATTAGCTTGATATCTTATACACATGCATACACTAAACATTATGTCTCGTCTACTAGTTGTAAGATATAGTAAAGATCCTATCATGCCTCTAAACATTGTTACATCTACAGGTTTTCCCTTTTCATCTCTATCTAAATGAAAAACTTGGCTCATGGGTGTATCAATGGATTTAAATTTATCAAAGCCAAACTTCTTTAAAAGATCATTGCAGTATTTGGTTTGACTTAGGAAGATACCATTCTTGCTTTGATTGATTTAAAATCCCAAGAAGAAAGTTAGTTCTCCCATCATGGACATTTCAAATCTACCTTGCATTATGTTTTCAAATTCTTTGCACATCTCACTGTTTGTGGATCCAAAGATTATGTCATCAATATAAACTTGGACCAGTAAAATGTCTTTTCCTTTTGTTTTAATAAAAAGTGTTTTATCAACATTTCCTCTTACAAAGTTTTGTTGTATGAGGAAAGTGCTGAGTTTGTCATACCAAGCTCTAGGAGCTTGTGTCAATCCATAGAGGCCTTTTGTTAGTTTATAGACATGATTTGGAAAAACAAGATCTTCAAATCCTGGAGTTTAACTAACAAAAACTTCTTCTTCGATATCTCCATTTAGAAAGGCACTTTTTACATCCACTTGATATAATCTAAAGTCCATGATACATGCATAAGCCCACAGGATTCTAATGGCTTCTAATCTAGCTACAGGGGCATAGGTCTCATCATAATCTATTCCCTCTTCCTGATTGTAACCTTTGGCAACTAGTCTGGCTTTGTTCCTAGTTATGACTCCATTTTCATCCATTTTGTTCCTAAACACCCATCTAGTTCCAATTATGTGTTTATTTTCTGGTTTAGGAACTAAGATCCAAACTTTGTTTCTCTCAAATTGATTCAGCTCATCCTGCATGGCAATGATCCAGTCATTGTCCATGAGAGCTTCTTTAATGTTTTTGGGTTCTATTTGAGAAACAAATGCTGTGAAGTTACATAATTGTCTAAGTGATTTTCTAGTGGCAACTCCTTTTGAGATCTCTCCTATGATGTTGTCAATAGGGTGGACATTATTTTCTGGTTTGCCTCATTTTGTACTAAGTTTGCAAATCTTTTAAAAACTGGGAAGGCTTCACTCTTCTGGGTTTTGTTATTATGCATGTTCTTCAAAGAACATTTACAGGTTTTCTGTGTATTACTGATTACGGTTTGTTTAAAAGGTTATGTTTTTTTTTATTCTTAAAAAAATGTATAATGCTCCTCATAATTTTATTTCAAGTTTAAGGCTTGGATATTGATTATAATTTGTTTAAGTGTTTTGTTTTTTATTTTATTTTAATTACATTTCATCTATTCTTAGTAATTTGATTTCTAATTTAAAATATGTTATATGTGCAGGTTTATCATTGAAGATTTGAATCTTATGTTGATTTATGGTCTGATAGTTCATCATCAATCAATTTAAAAATTAGACAAAATTAGATTAATGTATTGATCAATGAAAATATAATTATTCTGATTAGTTTTCCATTGTAAAAAGGTTAAGAGTAAATTAAATAAGGTTAACAAAGGAAAACTGAGTCAAAAATAATTTAATAATGAAGGAATAAATTAACAAAATTGTTTTACTCAAATTTACCTTTTAAATAAATATAAAAATGCTTGATAAAATTAATTGGGGCAAATTTTTTTGAATGGGCCAAAAAGAATTTCAGATTTTATTGGACCAAAAAAATTTATTGGGCCAAACTTTTTTGAATGGTCTAAAAAAAATTATGGACTTTATTGAAAAAAATCAATTTAGACAACAAATGCTACATAGTTCAAAAAGTGTCTGACCCGAATCTACCCACCCGTAAGACCCGCGCACCGTTGACCCGACACCCGTTCAAACCGAAAATTTAAATGGACGAAATTGGGTCTCTTTTGACCACCCGTGAATTGGACCGAATTCAGAAATTGGACCCAAAACCATCGGGACCCGCCCTTTGTCCACCCCTAACATATGATACAATAGATAACTCATTGATTTCAGTGTAAAATCATTTGAAAGAGATCAGTTTTAACTTTTTATACATTGGCAACAGTGAATAAATGTTTACACATTTGACAAATTACATCCAACAATTTTACAAAATAATTATAGTTGAAGTTAAATATTTTTAATAATCCAATAGTCATATCTGAGTATAGTATACAAATATATTTTGTTTGTTAAAAGAAAAATTACGTATAAAAAGTGATATGGTTTATGAAACAAGAAAATTATTTTATCGTTAAATATTTGATTTGTCAATAAAAACCATAATTTAATCAAATCACATGATCTTGGCTAGGTGACACTTTTTGGGCATAAATTGAGTATTACACAAAAACTAATTCTTCGAGTTTAGTGGAACTCAAATGAGAGGCAAAATCTTCCTAAGAGTTTTAATGTTGTTGCAAGTTTAAGTTCAGATTCAAACTTAAGACCTCGATTAAACTGGAAGAGACCCGTGCCATAAGCACTCGTGGGTAGTTAGGTGCCACTTTGTTGAAATTGAAGATTTTAATCTCCTATCTATCTAAAAAAAACACTACCTTGATAATCCAAAATTACCCTCACTTAATCCCAATTTGTTTTCTTCAAATGATAACACATCATCCTATTTTCACTCATTTTGTCCATATTTTACCATCCATCTCTCTCTCTTCCTTTTTTTATCCTCTCTCTCTAATCTATTTCTTCTCTTATAACAAAAATTGCAATTTTCTTCTTTCTCTCATCACCCAAAAATCAAACAAACCACTAAGATTCTCTTCTTCTTCTTCTTCTATCTTCATCTATTTTTTCTTCTTCTTTAACCCTCTTCCAAACCTTTTGTTCTTCAAGCAAGGTAAATTGATCTTCATCTTTTTCTATTTCTATTTCTCTTCAAAGAGATATTAATTTTTGAAGTTTGTGATTTTTGTTAGTTATAATGTTTCATTTTTGGGGATGTGTGATGGTTAAAGGTTGTATTTTAAGGTGTTTTGGTAAAATGTTGCATTTTTTATTTTGCTAGTTAAATGTTGCATTTTTAAGTTTTTTTTGGGTAATTAAGAGTTGTAATGGTAAAATATTGCATTTTTTATTTGGATGGTTAAAAGTGGCATCAATTTTACAAAGCTTTTTTCTTAAAAGAGTATCAACTTGTTGCCTTTTTCACCATGCAATTTCAATAGCATTTTCAATTTTATGTCAATGAACAATGGAAGACCAAATAAATGTGAACAAATATAATGAAAGAAAATGCACCTTGAATAGAGAGTAATAGAAGACCAAATATAAGGAAGGAGCTTTTTGATATTATAATGGAGAAATTTGGATATAAGCAAGTACTGAGTATGACTAATAGGTATCAAGTGGGTCATTTGGCAACACTATTTGTTGTGGGGGAAACTAGGGAGTGAGGACGATAGCTCCCCGTAGTATGGTTTATGAGCATTGTTGTAATCTAAATCTTGTTATTAATATTTAAGAACAACTTGTACTATGTAAATCATAATTCATTTATCGAATAATATGAAACTACTGTTGCTATGTAGTTGGAGACTTAGGCATCATTGGTCAAACTTCGTTAACAAATTTCTTGCATTCCTGTTTATAATTTATCCCTTTATTATTTTAAGATCGTGTTGTTGTTTTAATAATTGGTATCAGATGACAAGTAACTCTGGTGCGAAATTCAAAGTGTCAAGGTTTGATGGAATGAGCAACTTCGCATTATGGAAATGAAGGGTTAACGATCTGTTGGCACAAAAAAAGTCTTCAAAAGATGTTGTGTGGGGAGAAACCTATAGTCATGGCATAATTTGATTGCACGAAGATGAAGGATAAACTTAAAGACATGATTCTTCTATGTGTATTAGATGAAGTGATGTATCATATTATAAACCTAGAATCTCTAAAAGAGGTTTGGGAGAAATTGGAAATTCAGTATCTATGAAAAAAGCTCACGAACAACTTACTTGTGAAGCAAGAATCCAATTTTCAACAACATATCAATACCTACGAAGAAATAGTCTTTGATTTGGTGAAGCTTAGGGAGAAGGTCGGTGACGAAGAGGAAGCTATTATTCTATTGTGCTCGTTATCAAGTTTGTTCGATCACCTAGTGACAACTCTTGCATACAAAAAAGACTATATCAAGTTGGATGATATTACTACTGCACTTCAGTCTAACTCTTAAATGAGACATAATGTAGAGGAATGATCTTCAGGAAAAGGTCAATATGTAAAAGAAGGTCAACATCGTGAGAGGAACAAAGGTAAAGCGTTTCCTAAGGAAAAGTGGTCTAAGTCCAAGAACATAAAAAAAAAAATAGAATGCTTCAGCTACAAGCAAATCAAGAATTGGAGCAAGGACTGTCCAAACAAACAACATGGTTTATCTAGTTTTGAGAACGTGGTTCAAACTAAGATATTATTTGTTTCATATAACAAGTGCGCAAAAATATGGATTCTTCCATCGGGTTGTTCTTACCATATAATGTCGCATGGGAGTGGCTTACCACATTCAAAATAGGAAATTTTGGTTTTATTTATTTGGGTGATGATAAAGTATGTGCTATCATTGGAATGAGATAGATTAAAATTGCTATAGACATTGGTGGCATGCAGATGTTGAATGATGTCAGATATATTCCAAAATTATGAAAGAATTTGATCTCCCTAGGTACTCTATAGAAAAAGGCTTGTCGTATAGGTTTGATGGAGATATGGACATTTTGAAGGTTAGCAAATGTGCGTTAACAATGATGAGAGCAAAGAGGACTACAAGAACATTTACAAATTATTGAGTTGTATTGTTGTAGGTGATGTTGCGTCAGTTGAGTTTGATGTTGATGAAACAAAACTATGGCACATGCGTTTGGATCATCTTAGTGAGCGTGGGATGTCAAAACTTCATAAGAGACATTTGTTGAAGGGTGTCCAGTTGTATGCTAGATCTGTGCAATTATTGTGTATTTGGGTAATAGTGTCATGTTTGTTTTAAATTTAGGAAACAAAAAATAGAGGTAATCCTAGATTGTGTACATTCTTAATTATAGGGGTCTTACAAAGAGCCCTCAATCGGTGGTTTTAAGTATTTTTTGACTATTATAGATAAATTTTCACGCAAGGTTTGAGTGTATTTCCTCAAACATAAATATGAAGTTTCTGCCAAGTTCAAGACATGGAAAACAGATGTAAAGAATCAAATAGGCACAAAAATCATGTATTTGTGGATAAATAATGGGACATAGTACACTAACTCAAATTTTCAGAAATTTTGTGTAGAACGCGATATTCAGAGGAATTTTTCAGTTCGAAAGATACCACAACAAAATGGTGTGTCAAAGAGAATAAACAAGTCTCTAACTTAAAGAGCAAGATGTCTCTAATTAAATGTTGGACTTTCTAAGGGTTTCTAGGCAGAGGCTATTAACATGACATGTTATATTATCAATCGGTCACTATAAGTTTCATTGGAGGAGAAAATTGCATAGGAAGTATGGACAAGTAACCTCATTAATCTTGAAAATTTAAGAGGTTTTCGGTGTTCAACTTATGTGCATATACCCAATGAAGATAGATCTAAAATTGATCCAAAATCAAAGAATTATATATTCGTTAGTTATGAAAAATATGTGAAGGGGTTCAAGTCATGGGATCCAGTTTCAAAGAAGATGATGATCAATAGAGATGTTGTGTTTAATGAGTAGTGCATGTTGAAATAATCAGTTGAGAAATATGTTTCCACATTAGAGAAAGAAACTTCCAATAGTAAGGTGATTCATGTCGAGTTAAACCACTGCCAGTGAGCAATACTTGAATCACAAGTCGAACCAAAATCTGATATTAAACATACATGTGGAGTACAAGATTACCCTCTTGTATGTGATCGAGAGCGCCATTAGATTCAATAACCAGAAAGATATGGGTAAAAAGATTTGACAATTTATGTACTTCTTACTAGTTTTGGAGACTCACACACTTTTCAAGAGACTATAGCTAGCTAAGTGAAAGATAAGTGGATGGGTGCTATGGTGGATGAGATAGAGTCCTTAATGAAAAATTAGACATGGGAGCTTATTCATCTTCCTAATGGCAAAAGGATTATTAGTTGCGAGTGAGTATACAAGAGAAAACCAACGGTAATAGAAAAAGAATAAGAAAAGTTCAAGACTCGTCTTGTAACAACGGAGTATTTACAATAGAAAGGGTTTGGCTATGAGGAAATTTTCTCTTAGGTCGCTGGACATACTTCTGTTAGGGAAATGTTAGCCTTGGTAACTAGTCAGAACATGCATTTAGAGTATATGGGTGTACAAACATCATTTATTCACGATATTTTAGATGAACAAATTTACAAGGAGCAACTAGAGGGTATCAAAGATATTAGACAATGTAGACGAGTTTGTAAATTGAAGAAGTCTTTGTATGGTCAAAAGTAGTCTCAAAGGCAATGATTCAAACAATTTGATTCATACATGTTTCCAATTGGTTACAAAAGATATGAGTATGATTGTTGTGTTTATGTTATAATCTTCGATGATAGCTCTTTTGTTTTCTTGTTATGTAAGTTGATAATATGTTGACTGCTACTAATCATTTACAGGATGTAAATGAACTGAGAACCATATTGAGAAAACAGTTTGACATGAATTTTTTAGTGCTGTTAAGAATATTCTTAGTATGAAAATTCACAGGGATATGAGTACTAGAAAATTATGGCTCTCTTAAAAAATATATGTTGAAAATATGTTAGAAAACTTTGATATGAGCCATTTGAAGGTTGTGAGTACTCCATTGGTGAATCACTTTAAGTTGTCTATGGATCAATGTCTAAAGAAAAATGCAGAAGCTACGTATATGTCAAACTTTTCGTATGTCGATATTGTTGGTTGTTTAATCTATTATATGGATCAATGTCCAAAAAAAAAATGCAAAAGCTAAGTATATGTCAAACTTTTCGTATGTCGGTATTGTTGGTTGTCCATCCTTAGGGTGATGTTTCCACATCTACTGTTGTTGATCAAAAGCCTATCTCTATGAAAGAAGCTAATGAAAATTCTAATGTTGTCTCAAACGGTGTGAGTGCTAAAAGTCACACTCCTACTTCTGGTTATCAGGATCCCCAATTTTGTTTTGATGATGCCCCACTCAAACTGCCTTGGAAAAAGTGAATGAACAGCTTGTCGTTATGAGCATGAGAAGCCATTTTTCAACAATACATAATCAGATGATTTTTAGGACATGTAGCGCCTTTGTATTTTTCAAACTCAAGAACCTTGAATTTTGGAGGGATAGTCACATCGGGAACCAAACACATATCAAAAGCTTCGAGACCATATACATTATGCCCCTCAATTGCTTTTATTTGCTCTTCTAAAACTTAAAATTATTCCTTTGATTGTGTATCATCCCCAATGTGAGGTTGATGTCAATTCACATTAGCATCAAAATGGGGTACTTAGGGTGCAATATATGAAATATTTTCTGAGGGTAGAGTGTTTTGGGGTGGCAAGTAACCTAGAGGAGATGGGATTTGTGTTTGGTTTAGGTTTTGGGGGTTAATAGTTGAGTGGTTTAGGTTGTTTTTCATAGGGATGATGACTAAAGATGGAGTATAACCAGGTGGAAAACCGTACATAGGAAATTGCATAGTTGTTCTACGAAGTTGTTGGGTAGTCGGGGTAAAACATGGTGGGTAAGAAGGAGTGGTTTGGTGTTCTTCATTTGCAGTTGGAGGATTTCCATCTATATTATCCTTCCTTGACAAAGCTTGTACTGGTTGACATCTATGACACCCTAAACCCAAATTAAAATAGAAAGTGAAATGTGTTAATTTTGAAAGAGATTCGCAGTGGTTCCAAAATAAATTATACGAAATTTATTTTAAGTTATAAGGTTCAAGAATGTCACACTCACACTTACACAAAATGCTTGTATAAATTTTTTTAATAAAAATTCGTTTTATATCGAATATAGTTGAGGTTTATTAAATAAAACTTTTGACGTAAAACATGCTCTAAACTTAGGGACAATTAATTTCTAAATTTGAATAAAAGATAAAAATAACAAAATTGATCGATTGAATTAACAAAAATCTAAATTAGTTCATAACTCAATAAAATACAACAAATTACTCCCACCCAGTATCACCTATCAGAGCGTGGATCACCAACCGATAACTTGAAATGACTGCGCTCTCACAAGCGCCAAACACAAGCAACGAGGGGTGAGCTTCGAAAACATGTAATAGTATAAAATAATTGAGAAGAACACGTAAAATATATTAAACACCGTATCATATCAAATCACAACCAAGAAGAATAATCAAGGTAAAACATTGATACAATCCACAACATCAAGTAAGTAGATACACAAATCAAGTAATGTTATGCTTGCTCTTATACTCTAGACTCCTCCTCTTTCTTTGGTACCATTCTAACTCTGAAGTACTTGGTTAGGAGGCCATGATACTATGCAACCATCCCGGTGGACGGACAATTCAAATTGGCCCTGTCCTCATAGATCCCCTCAACTCAACCCGAGACACATATACGCGACAGTCGAGGTAAATGTGTGTTGCATGGTAGCTCCCGACATTTGGAGTGCTACCTCTAAGTCACTTAGGAATTCCCCACCCGAATACCTCCAAGGTCTAACAATCTTGCCCTAAGGCTCAACAGCAGACCACCACGATCAGGCTCATTCAGTTGTACTTCCCTAAAATCACTAGGCTTGTCAGCCCCTACCTATATGATGACCAAATAATCTCCACTTCAAAAATTATCAACAAATACTTTCTCCCCTCGTTGGCCTAGGTTACTTACTCCATTAAGAGAACCATCATTGGCACGGGTCAAATTTGTCACTATTCAATTAAACACAATATGCATTTCATGATATCATCATTTAGATTTCCATAGTCATTCATTACATTCAGAGTTTATCATCATAATACGGCAGCTCAAACAATAAAGGGTCTTCACTCACATATAATAGTAATAATAATAATAGATCATCCACACACACCACATCAATTGCAAGGCAAATAATTACAATTTATCACATTTTATCTCATATATCAATATCAAGGATAGATAAAAACAAAGCACAGAATGCATCAAATACACCATTCTACAATAATTCAACTATCACACGATCTTCAAAAATCAAATCAAACAACATCCTATAAAAGTTTCTAATTCATATTTTAACCTCACAAAATTAAAGTTTGCTCATTAGTCAATTATTACTCAAAAGGCTTCTGCCATTCGTAGCGAGCCCCGAATGAATTGTGGGAAATACGGTAATCCCGTTCATCTCACTTAATTTATACTCACGCATTCGAACTCACTCTCACCCCATACCTTAGTTTGAAGCTTTCGTAAGATATAAGAATCTGAACAATTTCAACAACCATCACATGTCGACAACGATCAACGAACGAGTTCAAAAGCATATATGAATTTGCATCGTCAATGAAATGTGGCTGATAATTTACACGAGCATAAAAATGTTACACAATTAATTAAAAATATTATGTGAAGAAACATATTCAAAATCTTGTGTAAAGGTTATTAGAAAATGCCTCACCGACACGCTGGAGCGCCGATAGGGTCCGACGTCTACTTCACCGAAACGTGCAAATGAGTAGCGCTTCTTGAAGGTTTCGGCTAGTGGAATCCAAAAACGTTGTCAATTTTTCAGGATGATGAACGTACTAGCCGGAATTCGACAACACAGTCTCGACGATCATAAGGCCTTGCGACTATGTTGAAAGTGAATAAATAATGGTTCAATAACTCGATTCTTCATTCACGTGGCAGTTGAATGAGGGTGATTTTGATGAAGATAATAAATAGAAAAGAGGTGTATTGATCATTTAATCATTGAATAGGAAGCCTTTGATCCGCTTTCTGAGAGCATTGAATCATTTGGTTCGAAAAAGGTGGAAAAAAGTCATAGCACCAGCACCTGAACGCTTACTCTTACTGCTTCATGTTCACCTCTTTTGTTAGGATTGGCTGCCTTGAGGTTCTTGTTTGGAGTCATTTGTTTATCACGGAACAATTCCCCCCTCAATCCCTGCCGTAGTTAAAAAAATAATGGATTTTAATTTACGACAAAATCCTTATTTCAAAACGATGTATTTACAAGAGTGGCGGCTGTGTGCTCATATTATTATATAAACATTAGGTATTAGGTATAAGTGTATATGAGTTAATAACACATAAACTGTTACTATGATTAGGTTGCGTTCGGCAAACAAACTTTTAAACGAGAGGTTGTTTGTAATACCTATTATATTATATAAATTTCAAATTAGTTATATATATATGTATATATTATCTAGAAAAACAAACGTAAGAGTATATCTTTAAATCTTATCTTATTTTATTTTTATTCTTTTTAAAACATTTTCAATAACTTAATCATTATTTACATATAATAAAAATATATTTAATTATGAAAGATGTGGGTAGCAATAATAATGGCATGTTATAGTTAAAATAAAACATTTTAAAATTAATAAATTTACTTTTAAAATCAAATAAATATATTAATTTTAATAATTTTAACTAAAACGAAACATAAAAATAAATACGTAGAGAATTATTACATTTCAACAAATACACATATAATAATATTATTCTCTTATTCTTTTTCTTTATTATTATTATTATTATTATTATTATTATTATTAATTAATTAATTAAATTTTACTCTTGTATAGAGGCCTAATCCACAAAACACATCTTGTTCATTTCTTTTAATTTTTTTTTTAAAACATAATTTAATTTCTAAAATATTACTAATATTTTCAAAACTAATATTTTATAAAATCAAGAAATTAATCTTTTTAAAATACATTAATCATTAAGATTCTCATATTCAAAATAATCACTATAATTATACTTATAAATTTTAAATACTCAAATTAAAATACTATCATCATTAGAGAATATTTAAAATTATAAAATAAATAAATATAACATCAAATTATTTATTTATAATAATATTTAATTAAGAAAATAATTTATTATAAATTTTGGGGTGTTACAACATCCACTCTCATTACTTCTTGGTTTTGCTCATGTTCTTCCATGATCTTGGAGTTTGCACTAGTCTGATAAGGGTGTCGAGGAAATAACTTTAATGATTTTTTATGTTTTTTAAATAAATAAAACATTTATGAGTATGTATTAAATATGAATAGAATGAAAATGCAATTATTATCTCTTTTTTTTTTTACAGTTGGATGTTTGGGGAATCATAAGTGTTACGTAAATTTTAACGAGCACAAATTATTAGTGAAGAAGAATATAGGGATCGGAAAACAAAATAACAGATCCTTCACTGATGAGAAAAAAGTACATTGCATTTAAATTAAAAACAAAACATCAGATATTTTCTTGCTTTCGCACATCTAACTTTTCATTTGAGCCTCTCAAACAATCTTGTATGTCAAGTTTATTTTCGTTTTCAATTTTCAACCTCTTGTTGCTTTTTTCAAGAAAGTGACTCTTACATGTGTTTTCTTATCGTAAGTTGTCGTTCTCTTAGGAGACTTTTTCTAACTTCGCTTGTAGCTCGTGTTTCTCCTCTTTAGTTTTTAACAATGATGCTTTGAGCTTTTTCTATTTCTTCATTTATAACAAGGGTAGGTTAAGGCATTTCCTGATCATTTGAGGGTGTATTGTGGACAGGCAGCTTGATTTCTTGGACTCTTTTCTTTATCCATTGTTGATAAGGTTCTTTTGTGCTGCAACTTCTACATCCGAGTATTTTTCCTTTTCTAATGATCAACTTCCAAGCTCGACTATATCCTTCTCAACATTGGTGGGTCTACTATACCCGTATTGTGCAAAACAAAAGCTTCCAATGACTTATCATCTGGTTTATCCAACATGGGGTAGCCAAGTTATCTCAAAGCTACCATTGGATTGTAATTAATACATCCTTTCGTTCCTATGAGAGATACATTTGAAAAATCTCCGCATTGACATATTACCTATTCCACCCCTTGTTCTCTATAGTACCATGAAATTGTATCTCCAGTAAGACTAGCTATACTTTGAGCCCATTCACGATTACTCTTAACCCCAACATGATACCTTTTCTTGAACATGTGAGATACAAATCAAGTATACAACACTGGAACACAACACAAAATTGTTCCTCCTTTCTTCTTGTGTCGCATATGCATAGAGTAGTATACATCAACAAGAACCGCAAGAATTGGATTTTTTTCATCTTTGTTAACAGCTAAGAAGACATTGATGGCAGCAAAATCTACAAAGTTATCAAGGTTTGGGAATAAAACAATACCATAGATAATGAGAGCCAAAACATCTATAAAAGTACTCCATTCTTTTTTAACGGCTAAATCTTGGCATTTTTGCTATAGATATTTTCTTGAAAACCCATGAATAATCCCTTCTCTTTTGTACTTGCCAACTCTCTTATGTCTATTTTCAACACTTCAGCAATTGCTCACAAAAACTTTAACCTCCTAAAAAGTTTTATAAGTGTTTAAAATATAGTACAAATTTTGTAAATATAGTAGAAATCATAATTATTAGAGAATTTTTATACAAAATGAGTAAATAGATTTATATAAAAGTAATATGCAATATTTATTCGACATAAAAAAGGAAAGTAATATCTTTTGAGTTTGTTCATGAACGTGGATGAAGTTATTAATAAGGTATAATCTTACATTCATGTAACTTTCGTGACATATTCCATCAAAGTACAATGCTAGTATTCAATGACAATATTAAATGAAAAAGTAATTACAGACTTTGACATGATGCACATGAATTAGTTGAGAAAGTTATGCAACATGTTACTCTAAATTCATGTGGCATTTGTTGCTAATTTACAAGAACAATATTGTGTGATATAATGAGTTTATCTTTGACATATATTGAATAGTATGATAGTACTTTTAGAGGATTTTGATGACACATTTAAACAAATATTCACTCATTTAACTATTGAACAACTTATTATTTCCTTAGTTGTTTCTTTGAGTATACGGGAAAAATGTAATTATAATTAAGCTTTGGCGTAATGCACATGATTGAGTATGTTATTTACCACGGTGCACATGAGTTGATTGAGTATGTTTGGTGTTATTGCATCACTATCAATTCACTATCATAGAAATGAATCAATTACTAAGTTCATAATCTAATCATTAACATTTACAAAAACCAAATAAAGTTGTCTCAGATTTATTTTTTTCTTAAGTTTGAATGTATGCAATTTCTTGCACTTCAAATTACTAAGGTTTGATCTTTCATCACATTTAATATAATATAAACAAAATAAAAGTTTATAACATGCAATTCTTTTAACTTGTGTCCAATTTTCTCCTATTGACAACAGATGCATCTTCGTGTCAATGATGAGGTGAATTTTTATAATAACTTGTTAGGAGGTTGTTTATGGTTCATTAATGTATAGGAACTAAAGCTAGTCCACCGGAGATGTTTTATTGCAGAAACCTAGGAAGCAAGTCTCAATTTATAGTTTCTTCCCATGATAATATCGTTATTGTTTGTGGTAAACATTTTCTCCTAAGGCAAGTGAAAGACGGTGTGAAGAACTGATTACACAAGTTGTAGAATCCACAAGGCCTCTTTTAAGGCAAATTGAAGCCATGTAGGTAATAAACATATGTCTGATAATTGCTTTTCCTTCTATTTTATGTTCTCCGGCCTGGGATCTGTTCTAGACTAGAATTCACTTGATAACAGGAAACAAATGCGAGAAGAGCTGAAGTTGAAAGATCTCTCAATTCTCAACTTTAGGTCTCTAGAATACTTTTTCATTTTCATTTTAAATTTTTTTCCTAGTATATTATTGTTTCTCTATATATTTTTCAATGGACTTTACCGGAAGCCGAGGCTAAAGCTGCCACTGCCGAGGAAAGAGAGTTTATCTCAAACCTTGTCTCAAATTAATATTGTTGATGCCCAGGTTCTACAATTTCTTGAATGAAGTCATCTCTTATTAGAACCATGGGGAATATTGTTTTTCAAATTCCTAAATCAAGCACTTTGTTTTTTTTCTTCAGGATATAGAAAAAGAAAAGACTACTCGATCAAATTTGAAGAGGACCATCTGTGTTCATTTTATGCCATCATCAGATCAAACTCTCACAACAAAGCATAAATCTGCTTTTGAGAATGGTGTGATGCTTTGCTTCTTTTTACACCATTGCGCAGTAGGGATATAGAAATTTCATTCATATATTTTTGTACCATTGTTTACTCTGTAGTGATATGAAAATTTATTGAATCTTTTATAGCAAAATAACTATTTATTGTATGTTTTAATAGAATTAGTAAAATTAAACTATATTTTATTGTATGTTTCAATGACATTAGGTAATAAAAATAAATTAGAAATTTAAATATAATTTATAGGTATTAGTAATTTAGAATTAAAATTAATGGGGAGATAAAATTACTTTAATTTAATAAATAATAATGTGTTTTAGTGACAGACAATACTGTAGGAATAGATTAAATTTTTATTTTTATTTGTCTAGGTTTTAGTGACAGTCATTATTGTAGGTAGAAATAAAAAACATGTTGTGACAATCCTTAGACCATGTAGTGACAGTCCTCAAAGTGTAGCAGGACGCCCCCTTAAAGTTGAAACTAAATTTGTGTGTCACTCAAAGTATTATTGAGCTTTACCTAAAGTTGGTAACTTTTAGTGACAAATTTTGCGTGTCACGATACGTCATGAGTCTTGAAGTTCAATAGTTGTAATATTCACAAGTTCAGTATCTATATATATTTTTTATAAGTTCAGTATATTGACTAAATTCGCCATTAAATTTGTAAGATGTTATTTAATAAGTCATTGATATTACAAGTATTTTATTTCAAATACGTATTTGATTATGTAAAATATTACTCCCATCCATCTTTCTATCAAATATCAAGTACTTAAACCGTTAAGTTAGTAATTATATTTAATCACTTAATATCAAGTACTTAAACCGTTAAGTCAGAATCTCTGGGTTATGAAAAAAGTGTATTCAAAAGTAGTTCAAAGGTTTTCAAAGGTTTTTCTCAAAGTTCAGAGTTATGTCAAAAATTCTATCAAAAATTCTAAGTTTTTTTTGAAAAATAGATTTGAGTCAGTTTATATATGTTTCAGAAAAACACATTCAAATCGATTTACCAATCGATTTTATAAAGCTTTGAAACAATCCAATCGATTGCCCAATCGATTCTCGTGTTTCTTGTTTTTCTTGAATCTTGAACATATATGAATCAATCGATTTGGAAATCGATTCTTTTAATGTACATAGCAGAAAACTGAAGCATTGATTGAGTAATTGATTTGGAATGTTTTGTTCCAAAAATGAGATCAAAACAATCGATTACACAGTCGACTGATATTCCATCATAATCGATTTTGCAATTGGTCTGTAACTGAAAACAATTACTCCAATCGATTTGTCAATCAATTGGACTGATCATAGGAACTCCAGTATTTTGCACTAATCGATTCGTCAATCGATTTGCTTAGTCACAGTGATTCAGCTATTTTATTCCAATCGATTTACCAATCAATTAGAATTGTTACATAGACTTAGCTATTTTGAAAACATTAATTTGCCAATCGACTAGGAACTTGGTTTCTGATATATGGTTAAACATTTTAAAATCCCAATCGATTTGCCAATCGATTAGTATATATCTTGCAAGTCAAGAAACAAAATTCAATTGATGTCTCAATCGATTTGATTTATCGCGAAGGTACAGACTTATAAAAAGGTTTTACCCAATCGATTTGCCAATCGATTTTGCTTAGAAACTGGTTGTCTCTGTGACTATCTCAATCGATTAATCAATTGATGTTCCAATCGATTGTCCAATTGATTTGTGCATTACAGTGTTCAAGTCTGATGAAAAGTATACTCGAAATCGATTTGCATGGTTTTTAGCTTCCCCCTGTAACTCACACAATCGATTTCTCAATTGATGCATGAATCGATTGTCCAATCGATTGAGTTACACCCAGCGTTCAAGTTTCACTAAGGTCCTTTAATGAATCGATTTATCAATCGATTTGGTTAGTGATAACTTTACTTCTGAGTCAATCAATCGATTGCCCAATGGATGTATCAATTGATTATGCAATCGATTTGGTTACTTAGTTCAATTTAAAATCACATTTTAACTTGGAAAATGCTTATGCATGAAATCATATTTGACAAGTCTAATGACTAATTTAGATAACCACTAATGACACTTAAGCACAGTTGCGTCTTTGTCCAGCAATCTCCACTTTATGCTTGATTCCTTGTGTTCCAAGCTTGTGTTCATATGTTTAGTGTTTGTTTAGTTTCTTCCTGAAATGAAACTTGGTTCAAATAGTTAGCTTAATCAAAAGATATTGTATGTTTGTTAATTATGTCAAAACCATAATTAGGGGGACTTATGTCCAACAATCTCCCCCTTTTTGCATAAGTAACAAACATACAAGTTTAACTTGAGTTTAACATTTCAAGGTATAACAAAATAATTACAGTTATATAAAAGGCTCCCCCTGAGTTTCTGCATGCATGAATCATTTAAATTGCAACAGCATAAAACACATGCAAAACATCAGAGTAATAGAGTACTATGATTACTATCAGAATATCAAAGCTATACATTTCATTTCAGTAACATAGTATCACAGCTATAAACAATGTTAGCAGCAGTCATATCTATAAAATTTATTAGCAGCGGTATTGGCATATGATTAGTAAAAGTGTTAGCACATACAAGGCAAAACTGGTATTAGAGCGTATTAGAGCTAGCATATGCAGGTAAAAAGAAAAGTATCAAAGCAGAAAAGATTGTTTATAGAACTGCTAGTATATATCAACTGGTATTGAACAGGGCTCAATTAAATTTGTTATCACTTGATGGTATCAGAAAAAGCAAATTAGCATCATAAACACAGGAAAACACAAGTTTAAATTTGTACATTTTTTCCCCCTTTGATACTGAATGCAAAAAGGCAGATAATAAGAGAGAAAAGTGAAATTAATATTCATTTAAACTGAGTAATACAAAGCAATACAAAAACAGATACACAACAACATAGAACCTAAACTCCTAAACTGGGTTGTTCCTCATTATTAGCTAATGGAGAGGTAGAGACTGTTGTATTATCCTCAACAAGTGTCTCCTCACCATGAGGTACAGGACTAGCTAGGAGTGTGGGGGATGGTTCTCCTGTTGCCTGTCGGCCTATATCAGGAATATCGCTGAATGATAGTTAGAGGCCGAGGTGATCTTGGATTGCCGCGACGTCGTGTGCAATTGAGTGCAGATCCTCCTGAAGCTTGCTGCGAGCTGCTTCCATTCGTGCATTGGCAGCTTCCATTCTAGCATTGTGAGCTGCTTGAGCTTCCATAAACTCCAGCAGTTTAGCTAGGAGCTCAGTGTTGGCTGCAACAGGCTTAGCTCGTTCCATAGTTGGCTGAGCTGGTTCAGCAGTTTCCTGTGGTCTTGTCCAGATTTCGTGCACCCTTTTCAATTGCATCTGATTTACAATAGCTTCTCCGAAAGAGAGGGTGGTCTTCAAAGATTCTTCATTGACTAGTGACACCTTAAAGTGTCTCAGAATCTTGGTTACCAGCTGGGGGTGTGGAAGCACCAGCTTTCCTTGTGCAGCTTCCATCATGTGCTTGAGCACAATCCATGTCCAGCTCATCTTGAGCTCCTTGGACAAACCCCATAACAGAATGATGTCCAGCTTTTGGACAACAGCCTGGTTACCGGATCTTGGCACTAGCATCCTGGTTAAGGCATACATCAGCATCTGTTGCTGAACTTTCATCTGAATGATTGGTAATAGATTCTACAAATCCTTCGATCATCAGGTCTTGCACGGCTTTGTGCCTATCCAGTGAGGCTTCCCAACCATCATCAGCAGCATCAGCATCAGAGCTTCCATCAATGGACTGGCCATGAAATGGTAGTCCCGACAGTTTGGAGAATTCCTCAAAAGACATAGAGATGCACTTGCCTTTAACTTCCGCTTTGAATCCTTGGTCAGTAACTTTGAATGTTGAGTAGTAAGGAGCATGACAGAAAACTTTCTAATCCATGAAATCTGAGATGGTTTTGAAAGGTGAAACCATCGGCGTCAAAGTACGCAAAATCCAGCGTGCGTGCTTCATGGATCTTTCTTGTAAGAAATGCAGGAGGTAGCTCAGAATCTGCAACCTGTTTCGCTTTGGGAGGTGGAGCTTTCTTGGGCTGAGGGGAAGGAATAGTTTTCTTCTTTTTGGGAGCAAGATCCTTCATTGCATCAACCATTAATTTTTTCAGTAGGTGGGTCTTTCCTTTTCTTAGACTTGCCTTGGTCTACTGCAATTGCCTTGCCTTTGTCTTTGGCAAGTCTCTTATGTGTAGGGATGGGAACTCGTTTAGATGTTGGTGGGGGGGAGGGAGTTCGCCCACTTGACGATGAAGAAATTGAAGGTGATGGAGTTCTTGGATTTACTTGCTTAACACGAGGCATAATAGGAGAATGATGAGTTTTTGAGTAAAGATGTTTCAGAGATGGTTTGGAGAAAGAAAATAGTTGGAAAAGGCAGAGACTTGGTGAGAAAATTCTGGAAAATCTGAGAGGTAATCGATTTAGGGGTTAAGCAGGGTTTAAATACTACTGTTGCAAATCGATTGTTTTAAAATTTAGCACAGGTCAATCGATTTCCTAATCGATTGGGTTTCCGTTACTGGGGAAGTAGAATGGATTGAGTCATAATTACCTTCCAACGGCTAGTAAAAATCAGGCAACGGTAATATTGTAAATCGATTTTCCTAATCGATTGTGTTGAATTATTGAATCGATGTCCAAATCGATTGCTATATCAGTTCAGAACATATCTCATATCAGTTCAGAAAACTGATAATCTCAGCATCTATTTCCAAATCGATTCAATAAGTGCAGATTTCATAAAAATTGATTCAATCGATTTCCCAATCGATGCTCGGGATAGAAATTGGAAGATTTTCTCACTATTGAATTCTGGGACCAAACTAATCGATTTCCAAATCGATTCTTTAAACTGATGTAATCGATTTCCAAATCGATTGGATTCAGGAATAATGTAGCAAATACAGATACATGGATTCAGCAAATCGATTAGCCAATCGATTATCGTGGTGTCTAATTTGACAAATTAGATACTGTGCATTATCAATCGATTGTGCAATCGATTTCATAAAGCACATTACCTGTTAATCCACAGGACAATCGATTGTGCAATCGATTTGTCACCTGCATCAAATTTCATTCTGATCAAGTATTCCTAGTTTCATCCTAATATGAAAGAAGCTTTCTTTGGGTAAAGCTTTGGTAAATATGTCACCCAACTGATCAGCTCTATTGACATATTCAAGCTTTATGTTCCCATGTTGAAATTGGTCCCTTATGAAGTGATGCCTTATCTCTATGTGCTTAGTCCTAGAATGCATGACAAGGTTCTTGGTAATACAAATTGCACTTGTATTATCACACATGATTGGTACTGTCCCTAAGTCAACACCAAAATCGCAGAGGTGTTGTTTCATCCAGAGGATTTGTGCACAACAGCTCCCAGCTGCAATGTACTCAGCCTCAGCTGTGGATAAAGCAATGCTAGTTTGTTTCTTGCTATACCAAGACACAAGAGAGTTTCCTAGCAAATGACAAGTACCTGAGGTGCTTTTCCTATCTAGTTTGCATCCTGCAAAATTTGAATCCAAGAATCCAACTAAAGTACAGGTAGATCCCTTAGGATACCACAATCCTAGGTTTCTAGTTCCTATGAGATATCTAAATATCCTCTTCAATGCACTAAGATGAGACTCTTTTGGATTGAATTGGAATCTAGCACACATGCAGACACTAAACATGATGTCAGGTCTGCTTGCTGTAAGATAGAGTAAGGATCCTATCATACCTCTAAACCTTGTTACATCTACAGGTTTACCTTTCTCATCTCTATCTAAGTGACATGCATGGCTCATGGGAGTATCAATGGACTTAAAGTTTTCAAAACTAAATTTCTTTATCAAATCATTGTAGTATTTAGTTTGACTAATGAAAATGTCATGCTTGGTTTGGTTAATTTGAAATCCCAAGAAGTAAGATAGCTCTCCCATCATTGACATTTCAAATTTCCCTTTCATTAAGTTTTCAAAATCTTTGCACATTTTATTGTTAGTTGATCCAAAGATTATGCCATCAATATAAACTTGGACCAGTAAGATGTCATTTCCATTTGTCTTTATGAAAAGAGTCTTGTCAACATTTCCTCTTAAAAAGTTTTGTTGAATGAGGAAAGTGTTGAGCTTCTCATACCAAGCTCTTGGAGCCTGTTTCAACCCATAGTGGGCCTTTGTTAGCTTATAGACATGATTAGGAAAATCAGGATTTTCAAAACCAGGTGTTTGGCTAACAAAAACTTCCTCTTGGATATCACCATTAAGAAGGCACTTTTCACATCCATTTGATAAAGTTTGAAGTCCATTATACAAGCATAAGCTAGCAGGATTCTAATGGCTTCTAGTCTAGCTACAGGGGCATAGGTTTCATCATAGTCTATCCCCTTTTCTTGGTTATATCCCTTGGCAACTAGCCTAGCTTTGTTCCTAGTAATGACCCCATTTTCATCCATTTTGTTCCTAAACACCCATTTGGTTCCTATGATGTGTTTGTTGGCTGGTTTGGGAACTAGGATCCACACTTTGTTTCTCTCAAACTGATTTAGCTCCTCTTGCATAGCAATGATCCACTCATCATCTAATAGAGCTTCCTTTATGTTTTTGGGTTCTATTTGGGAAACAAAGGCTGTATAGTTATAGAATTGTCTAAGGTTCTTCCTAGTTGCAACTCCTTTTGAGATGTCTCCTATGATGTTATCTATAGGATGGTTTCTATTGAACTTCCATTCCCTAGGTAGATCATCTAACCTAATAGGTTCAACATAGTCAAGGTTAGTTGGAGGTTCAGGTTCAGTAGTTTCTAATGGTTCAGATTCTACAACTTCATCTAAAGAAGTATCAACTATAGAAGGAGTCTTGTTCAAGTTTTCAGCAAATAGTTCATCAAATTTTACATGAACAGACTCTTCTATGGTTTTAGTTCTTTTGTTGTAGATTCTATAGGCCTTACTAGTTTGGGAATAACCTAGAAAAATACCCTCATCAGCCTTAGGGTCAAACTTTCCTAGATGTTCTTTGCCATTGTTTATAACAAAGCATTTACATCCAAAGACTCTAAAGTATGAGATATTTGGTTTCCTACCCTTGTATAAATCATATGGAGTTTTTAAGTATAGGCCTAATCAAAACCCTATTGACTACATGTGTGGCTGTATTGATAGCATCAGCCCAGAAATACTTGGGAAGGTTTGAGTCTTTGATCATAGTTCTAGCTAACTCTTCCAAAGACCTATTTTTCCTTTCAACAACCCCATTTTGTTGAGGTGTTCTAGGGGCTGAGTATAAATGTTGAATGCCATTCTGTTCACAATAGATTTTAAAAGAATCATTTTGGAATTCACCTCCATGATCACTTTTAATTGAGACAATTTTCTGATTATTCTCATTTTGTACTAAAGCAGCAAAAGTTTTGAAAATGGAGAATGCCTCACTCTTGTGAGTCAGAAAATATGTCCAGGTGAACCTAGAATAGTTATCTATCAATACATACCCATAAAGGTTACCTCCAAAACTCTTCACTTGGGAAGGACCAAAAAGGTCCATGTGTATCAACTGTAAAACCTTAGTGGTTTTAACTGAATCTATTGGGGGAAAATAAGACTTAACAAGTTTGCTTCTCTCACAGGAGTCACACAACCTATCCTTAGTAAACTTCCTATTTGAGAGTCCTATAAATAGCTGCTTACTAACTAGCTTATTCAAGTGATCCATATGAATATGTGCCACCCTTTTGTGCCACAACCAGTTCTCATTACCATTGGATAATAAACAGCATATAGTATTAGCAGTCACATCATTAAAATCCAGCATATAGATGTTATTGATTCTATTACCTACCAGTTTCATACCTTTATCCTCTTTATGCTCTATTGTACAAGATTGAGAAGTAAAGTGTACCTTAAATATTTTGTCACATAACTGGCTATACTCAGCAAGTTATGTTTAAGTCCTTCTACGTATAAGACATCTTTAATTATTGCAGTTGACTCCAATACCACAAATCTTACTTTATTATTATCACCATATTTGACATAGCCACCATCCTTTAAGCTTAGAGACAAAAACTTGGATTTGTCCCCTGTCATATGCTTGGAGCACCCACTATCTAAATACCATAAGTGAGTCTTGGATGCCAAGCATACCTGCAAAATGAAATCAGAATATGGATTTAGGTACCCAATTTAAATTGGGTCCTGGGGGGTTAGTTTCTAATACAGACCATATGCCCCTTTTTACAACAAAAGTGACACTTAGCAACAGAGGATGGATTCAGATTTTGTTTAGTGAAGAAGTCATAAGTATGCTTAAATCTAACAAATTTCAGACCATTATTAGCATTCCTACTTTGCTTATACCCAAGTCCAGATTTAACATGCACATGTCTTTGATTACTAAGAAGAACATTCAGTTGATTTTTACTACTAGTAAACTTAACTACATCAGATTTCAAAGATGCAACAGTTCTTTCAAGTTCAATGCACTTAGCAGATTTATCATGTAATTCAGTTTTCAAATGCTCATTCAAATCCTCAATCTTATCATGATTATTTTTGAGTTCATCACACATCAGACATTGTTTCTCAAGCAATTTCCTAGTGCTCATAAATTGTTTTAAAACATTCACATAATGATCATGTAACTCATTGAATGCATCATGCAGTTCAGTATATGATGGATTGTTTGAAGAGCTTACCTCGCTTTCAGATTCAGAATTCGTGTTGGCCATAAGGCAGAGATTCGCTTCTTCTCCTTTTGACGATGAAGAGGATTCTTCGTTGTCATTCCAGGCTATATAAGCCTTTCTGGTTTTAGGAGCAGATTCTTTGCCTTTAGCCTTTGCAACTTTGTTTTTATTCTGCAGTTGGAAGCATTCAGACTTGATATGTCCGGTCTTGCCACATTCATAGCAAGTTACTTTGCTATCATTTGTTTTTGAACTTGATGGCTTTCTGAATTTGTTGTCTTTCTTTCTCAGAAAATTTTTAAACTTCTTTACCAGTAATCCAATCTCTGGTTCTTTATCATCTTCGCTTTCTAAATTGTCTGTGCAAGCTTCTGGTTCAGACTTAGATTTTTGATGTGCTTGGGATTTCAAAGACAGCCATTTCCTTTTTCTGTCAACTTGTTCAGTTTCACATAGTCTGTGCAATTGCATTTCGTGCTCTCTCAATTTCCCAAAGAGCGTTGCGATTGACATCGTTCCAAGGTCCTTTGATTCTGCTATGGCAGTAATCTTTGGCTGCCATTCTCTAGTCAGACATCTCATTACCTTGCTGATTTGCTGATCACTTTCAATCTATTTTCCAAGTGCATGTAAATTGTTGACTATGTGGGTGAATCTAGTCTGCATATCATTGATGGATTCCTCTTTCTTCATATTGAATAATCTGTACTCGTGCATCAAGGTATTTATCCTTGCTCTCTTAACATCAGTGGTACCTTCATGAGTTTGCTGCAATGTGTCCCACATCTCTTTTGCAGATTTACAGTTGGACACCCTAAAAAATTCATCATGACTTAAAGCAGATGTTATAATATTCTTAGCTTTGGCATTATACCCTACTTTCTTTTTGTCATCCTCAGACCAGTCAGATTTAGGTTTTAGGGAGAGCTGATTCACCAATGCCAGCTATAGTTGGCACAAAGGGTCCATTTTCAACAGCATCTAGAATATCAATACCACTAGCTTCAAGAAAAATTAGCATACGTTGTTTCCAGTACATATAGGCCGCACCATTAAAAGCAGGCGGCCTTGCTAACGAAGCACCTTCACCTAAAAATTCTACATAAGTCATGACTTTTATGAGAGTTACTCTAAAAAAGACAGGCTCTTGATGCCAATTGTAGGAAATATATGACTTCTAATGGTAAAAATATGTAAATGGCAGTCAAATAAAAATTCACAAGAATGTCAATCAGTTTAACAAATACCAATCTTATTAAACATAATATCAATCAAGGTCCCAAGGAATTGATTCTAGACAAAGGTTCACAATTACATGTATTGTCAAATTAATAGTGTAGCAGAAACAGTAATTGTTTAACAGATTAATCTAGATACAAACATGTCAATTCAACCATTCAATCAATATCAACCTTAACATGCATTCAAGATTAATAAACCAAACAATATAGAAGTAAAAGAGAAGGGATAAGAGGGTGATACACAGAGATTTATACTGGTTCAATCGTCTGTAAGACAACCAACATCCAATCCCGAAATCAACTTGATTTCAACCTTTCTTTCACAAGAACCTTCCAGAGTTATTTCTTACAGATTGTCCAGCACTCCCGGCCTATCTATCTTAAGACTAAACTCTCCTACTTCTATTGCTCACCACTGTATCCCTCAAGTCACTCAGCAGACTATCCCAAGATCACAATGAAACTCCTTCTTGATGAGCCCTCTCAACCAAGAAGATAGTTACCAGTTTCAATACTGGATTTTACAAGACTTTCTTTACAGAAACGTAGTTTACATAGATTACACAAGATTAACGATCTACAAACAGCGACTCAATCAATCTATGAAATGCACACAATGAGTATTTGCCAAGATAGTGTTTAGTGTGATTTCAAGCCTTTTTCACAAAGTACATTTTCAGAATCTCTGGGTTATGAAAAAAGTGTATTCAAAAGTAGTTCAAAGGTTTTCAAAGGTTTTTCTCAAAGTTCAGAGTTATGTAAAAAATTCTATAAAAAATTCTAAGTTTTTTTGAAAAACAGATTTGAGTCAGTTTATATATGTTTCAGAAAAACACATTCAAATCGATTTACCAATCGATTTTATAAAGCTTTGAAACAGTCCAATCGATTGCCCAATCAATTCTCGTGTTTCTTGTTTTCCTTGAATCTTGAACATATATGAATCAATCGATTCTTTTAATGTACATATCAGAAAACTGAGGCAAACTCATATCAGCATGGATTGAGTAATCGATTTGGAATGTTTTGTTCAAACAACGAGATCAAAACAATCGATTACGCAGTTGACTGATATTCCATCATAATCGATTTGACAATTGGTTTGTAACTGAAAACAATTACTCCAATCGATTTGTCAATCGATTGGACTGATCACAGGAACTCCAGTATTTTGCACTAATCGATTCGTCAATCGATTTGCTTTGTCACAATGATTCAGCTGTTTTATTCCAATTGATTAGAATTGTTACAGAGACTTAGCTATTTTGAAAACATTGATTTGCCCATCGACTAGGAACTTGGTTTCTGACATATGGTTAAACATTTTAAAATCCCAATCGATTTGCCAATCGATTAGTATATATCTTGCAAGTCAAGAAACAAAATTAAATTGATGTCTCAATCGATTTTATTTATCACAGAGGTACAGACTTATAAAAAGGTTTTACCCAATCGATTTGCCAATCGATTTGGCTTAGAAACTGGTTGTCTTTGTGACTGTCTCAATCGATTAATCAATTGATGTTCTAATCGATTGTCCAATCGATTTGCGCATTACAGAGGTCAAGTCTGATGAAAATTATACTCGAAATCGATTTGCCAATCGATTTGCATGGTTTTTAGCTTCCCCTGTAACTCACACAATCGATTTCTCAATTGATGCATGAATCGATTGGACAATCGATTGAGTTACACCCAGAGTTCAGGTTTCACTAAGTTCCTTTAATGAATCGATTTATCAATCGATTTGCTTAGTGATAACTTTACTTCTGAGTCAATCAATCGATTGCCCAGTGGATGTATCAATTGATCATGCAATCGATTTGGTTACTTAGTTCAATTTAAAATAACATTTTAACTTGGCAAATGCTTATGCATGAAATCATATTTGACAAGTCTAATGACTAATTTATACAACCACTAATGACACTTAAGCACAGTTGCGTCTTTGTCCAGCAATCTCCACTTTATGCTTGATTCCTTGTGTTCCAAGCTTGTGTCCATATGTTTATTGTTTGTTTAGTTTCTTCCTGAAATGCAACTTGGTTCAAACAGTTAGCTTAATCAAAAGATATTGTATGTTTGTTAATTATGTCAAAACCATAATCAGGGGGACTTATGTCCAACAATGTCAAGGCTATTTGAAATGAATTTCAAAACTAATTTTTTTAATATGTAACAAATTAGTCTAAATAGTTTTCACTGTTTTTAAATAGGTTTCCATAATTTTTATTTTATTTTTAAATATAAAATTAAAATCATTTTTTTAATCTATATCAAAGGGCCCATATTATGCCAAGGCCACTTGAAATGATTCTAGAGAAGATGGTTGAGAGACAGCTAAAGAAGCAAGGTGTGGTGAAGCTTCTTAACACACTTAACAAAAGGGGAGCAAAGATTGGAAGGTTATACTTTGGACTCAATAATAGAGACTCCTTTGTCTTTTGAGAAAATAGAAAAGCAATTGAAACTATAAAGGGAGAGAATCTATTATCTATTATATATATTTAAAACAGACCTCTGAAAACCCCCGAATGCCACCTCACCCTCGAATGTCACATATACAAATAATTCCCACATCAGCCAAAAAGCTGATGTGGACATTTCCTCCTTTCTCCCCTCTCAATCATGCTTTCAATACCTAATCTCCTTTAGTTCTACTCTATTTTTCATCTTTCTTCCACAATTTATTTCATACTTCCAAAATCTATTTGATAATATTATTTTATAATAAATTTATAAATTATAAAATTATTTTACAGTTATTTATAATTTATAAATTATTTTACAATTTGATAATAATTTATAATTTATATTATTATCAAATTATTTTATAAGTTATTTTATAATAAATTTATAAATTATTTTATATTATTATTTTATAATATAATTAGTCATTTAGCAACGGTAATAATTTAGATTATTATTCATTAAATTCAATAAAAAAAACCGACTAATCACTCCTAAATATCGATATAAATACTCTTTATTTACTCCTCTATTCATGGACAATTTTGAAATTTCTTTCCGTAAATCTATTTTTTTAGTAATATTTTATAAAATAAAAATATATTTTCTATTTGATAAAAAATACATTATTAAAAATAATCATAAAATAGGAATATATGAAAAATTATTAAAAAA
>JBBPBS010001130.1:10931575-10953993 GCA_037974835.1 Cicer judaicum
TAAAGTACAATGAGTCAAACAAATCATGCTCCCAATACTTAATATCCTTCAATTCTACTCTATTTTTCCTATTTATTCTACAATTTATTTAATACCTTCAAAATCTATTTGATAATATTATTTTACAATTATTTATAATTTATAAATTATTTTACAATTTGATAATAATTTATAATTTATAAATTATAAAATTATTTTACAATTATTCGTAATTTTTAAATTATTTTACAATTTGATAATAATTTATAATTTATATTAGAATCAAATTATTTTATATGTTATTTTATAATAAATTTATAAATTATTTTATAATATTATTAGTCATTTACCAATGGTAATAATTTATATTATTAATCATTAAATTCAATAAAAAAAAACCCGACAAATTACTCCTAAATATCGACATAAATGCTCTTTATTTACTCCTCTTTTAATGGAGAAATATATTTGTAATTATGGTGAGTAATGATTTTATACGAATGTTAATAATTTATAGTCATTAAATTCGATGAAAAAAAATACCACTTCACTCATAAATATTCTTTATCTAATCCTCCTTCTCCAAACAAACAACTTGTCATGCTCACATTTAAGATATCATACTATTAAAACAAATAAATTTAGACTACGTTACAATATAATTCAATATTAATATTTTTGTTAAAATAAAAAATATTAAATAGTTAAAATATTAAATAAAAAATATTGTAATGAACATATAAAATAAATGTTTTATCTATAAAATAAACACTACCATTAGTTGAACGACAAGACAAAAATAAATGTTTCATTCCTAGTAACATTTTTTATAAACAAATATAATAGATGATCTGGTTAATTATTTGTGTAAATAATTATACTAATTTTTACTAATGTTTAAATGTAGTATATTATCATTATATATTATTTGTATTTTGATTGAATCAATCTATAATATTTAAACTATAAATGAATAATAATTAAATAATATCTATAAAAAACAATTGTACTTGAAATATATGATCATGAGTGGTGTATTACGACTTTAAAAAACATGAAATTTCATCAAGTATTAGACTAAAATTCAGTTTGAGGGACCAAAACTTGGGAGAAACAAAATGAGGGGACTACTCTCGCGATTCAGCTAAAATAGAGGATCAAAACTGATGGTAATTCAGGCCTCAGTTCTATGGAAATGTATGCAACAATATATCTATTCTAACAATATGCGTAGCAGTTTCATAAATTGTAAATTTACAAAACACAAGATTGCGGAAGGTCCCTAATAATCAATTCCAATGAATGTCAAACAATATCAGTTATTGATTATATGGAGAAATGCATCAAAAACAATTTGTATTCAAGATATTGATTTACGTGCAGCCATGTCCAAACAATTTGTCATGCAAAGTTATTTATCACAAAATCTTTATCATGCATTCAATCAATATCAAGAACACAATAGTTGCAGAAATCTAAACGAGATAACGGAAAGAAAAGTGTACGCAGATATTTATATTGGTTCAGCCGCTTTGTGACGGCCTACATCCAGTCCTAAGATCAAACCCGATCTTAGCCTTTCCAATAGAATGTCTTAGAATCAGTTTACAGATGTTCCAGCTCCTCGCCTATCAATCTTAAACTATTCTTTTCTATTCTAATCTTATCTCCCTGAATCCCAGAGTTTATCTCCCACAAACTCTTCCAAGATTTCAGTCCAGTGTCTTTTTGATGAGATCCCTCAATCACAAAAGATCACTACCAGTTGTAACTGGATTTTCTCAAAGTAATTTGGTTATAGAATTTGAATTACAGAAATTGCAATAGATCAAATATAAAACGTTCTTGATCTTCATTCTTCTCAAAGCTATCTTTCTCAATTTTGTCTTTTTCAATCCTTGTTAATCACCACTGTAGATTGTTTAAGGCTGAAAAAGATATTCAAAGTAATATCAGTTGAGAAAAGAGTAGTAGTATTGTGTATGTTGTGAAGGTGTATTGTCAAAATTATTATTCACAAGTTATGAGAAGAAATGAGTAAATGCAGTTTATATAGTTTCAGGAAAAACAATGTGTAAATCGATTAGGCCAATCGATTTCCTAAGGTTGTAAAGCATGCTAATCGATTTGTCCAATCGATTTCGCGAATCTTGTTTTTCTTGAATCTTGAAACTGCACATACTAATCGATTTACCTAATCGATTAGTTTACCTGAGTTCTTCAGACTTGGATGGATGTTCATATGTGAATCGAAGTGCACAATAGATTTGTGGTGTTTTGTTCCAACAACGAGTAGAAGGCCCTAATCAAGTTAGGATATGAATCTAGTGAGCAAGAGAGGAAGGCTTCTAAACCGTGAAACCGTAGATGATCTTGAAAAGTGAACCCGTCTTCGTCGAAGTAGGCGAAGTCCATGTAGCGTGCTTCATGTATTTTCCGTTTAAGAAATGCCGGAGGCAGTTCAAAAACTTCTACAGGCTTGGTTTTTGCTGGAGCCTTCTTCTGTGGAGAAGAGGGAGTGCTTTTCGTCTTCTTCTTCTTGCTAGCAATTTCCTTCATTGCATCAGCAAGAAGTTTTTTCTTAGGTGGCTCTTTTCGATTGTTGGTCTTCCCTTGATCAGTAGCAATACTCTTGCCTTTGTCTTTGGCTAGAATTTTGTGAGTAGGGATTGGAACTCGTTTAGTCAAGGTAGGAGGAGGTGATGGAGTTCTTCCACTTGATGATGATGATGATGATGGAGATGGAGTTCTTGGTTGGGTTTGCTTCACTCTTGCCATTTTAGTGTATGTAAGATAGTAGAGAGTAGGACTGAAGGAGGTGATGAACAGTGCTTGAAACACAAAGTGGATGCAAGAAATTCTGAGGCAGAATCGATTTAGAGTGGATTAACTGTGATGAAAATCGATTGAACACTGTTGTATATATACTCACTGAAGTGCAAATCGATTGGGTCAATCGATTTATCCTACCGTTACTGGGGAAGTTAAAAGGTTAAAGTAATAAGTAACGGCTAGTAAAAATACTCCAACGGTAATATTGCTAATCGATTGCCCTAATCGATTAGTAGTTACCAAATCGATTTCGAGCCAGTCCAGTAACAGCAAGTAACAGTTCAGAAGGCAATACATATTAGCATCGATTTCCCAAATCGATTGTCAAAAGAAAATGTCACATCAGATGTAATAATCGATTTCCCAAATCGATTTGTACATTGTAAATCGATTTCCCAAATCGATTTGTACATTGTAAATCGATTTCCCAAATCGATTTCGAGCTTGTTCGTTTCTCCGTCATATCAGTCCAGAATGTAACTTGTATTAGCATCGATTATCCAAATCAATTCCTTTCACTGGAAATTTCAAACATAATAGACACAATCGATTTCCCTAATCGATTTCGAGTGTTCAAACTGAGACAAATAGATATATTATGGGTCAAATCGACATGGGTAATCGATTTGGCACATAATTCAGATCTCACTTGGATCTATTATGCCCAGTTTCATCCTGATGTAATGGAAGTTGTCCTTTGGCAAGGCTTTGGTGAATATGTCTGCTAACTGCTCAGTTGTGTTGACATATTCCAGCTTGATATTCCCACTTTGAAACTGATCTCGAATAAAGTGATGCCGAATTTCAATATGCTTGGTTCTGGAGTGCATCACTAGATTCTTAGTGATACATATAGCACTTGTGTTATCACACATGATAGGCACGGTTCCTAAGTCCACACCGAAGTCCAATAAGTGTTGTTTCATCCAAAGAATCTGAGCACAACAGCTCCCGGCTGCTATGTATTCCGCTTCGGCAGTAGAAAGTGCAATACTCGTTTGCTTCTTGCTAAACCATGAAACAAGAGAGTTTCCAAGTAGGTGACAAGTTCCTGAGGTACTCTTCCTGTCCAACTTACATCCAGCAAAATCTGAGCCTGAAAAACCAACCAATGAACATGTAGATCCTCTGGGGTACCATAAGCCGAGATTCCTAGTTCCTATAAGATATCGGAAAATCCTCATAACTGCACTAAGATGAGATTCCTTAGGATTTGACTGAAACCTGGCACACAAGCAAACACTGAACATAATGTCAGGCCTGCTTGCAGTAAGGTACAGTAAAGATCCTATCATGCTCCTATACTTGGAAATATCTATTGGTTTTCCCATCTCATCCCTGTCTAGGTTACTAGCTAAACTCATTGGTGTATCAATGGATTTGTACTTATCAAAGCAAAACTTCTTTATTAAATCATTGCAATATTTTGTTTGGCTAATGAAGATTCCAAGTTTGTTTTGATTAATTTGAAATCCCAGAAAATAGGAGAGTTCTCCCATCATTGACATTTCAAATTTACCTTTCATGAAATTTTCAAAGTCTTTGCAAAGCTTGTTATTGGTTGATCCAAATATTATGTCATCAACATAAATTTGGACCAGCAATATATCATTTTCATTAGTTTTTATAAAAAGGGTTTTGTCAACATTGCCTCTTACAAATTTTTGTTGAATGAGGAAAGTGCTCAGTTTCTCATACCAAGCTCTAGGAGCTTGTTTCAATCCATAGAGGGCCTTCGTTAGCTTGTACACATGATTAGGAAAATCAGGATTTTCAAAACTAGGTGTTTGGCTAACAAACACTTCCTCTTGGATGTCACCATTGAGAAAGGCGCTTTTCACATCCATTTGATAGAGTTTGAAGTCTATGATACACGCAAAAGCCAGCAGGATTCTAATGGCTTCTAACCTAGCTACAGGGGCATAGGTTTCATCAAAATCTATCCCTTCTTCCTGATTGTAACCCTTGGCCACTAACCTAGCTCTGTTTCTAGTGATCACACCATTCTCATCTAGTTTGTTTCTAAACACCCATCTTGTTCCTATGATGTGCTTATCCTCTGGTTTAGGTACTAGAATCCAAACTTGGTTTCTCTCAAATTGGTTCAACTCCTCTTGCATAGCAAGTATCCACTCACTATCTAGTAAGGCTTCCTTAATGTTCTTAGGTTCAATCTGAGATACAAAAGCTGTAAGGTTACAAAAATGACTAAGGTTTCTCCTGGTTGCCATTCCTCTAGAGATGTCCCCTATGATGTTATCTATGGGATGGTTTCTATTGAACTTCCACTCCTTAGGTAACTCATCGACTATAATAGGTTCAACACAATCACTATTGGTTGGGGTTGCAACTACCTCTGGTTCTAATGGTTCAGATTCTACACTATCATCCAAAGATGCATCAACTATAGAAGGAGTTTTGTTCAATTTTTCTTTAAAAAAATTCATCAAACTTTACATGAACTGACTCTTCTATGGTCTTTGTTCTTTTGTTGTAGATTCTGTAGGCTTTGCTAGTTTGGGAATAACCTAGAAAGATACCCTCATCTGCCTTAGGATCAAACTTACCCAGGTGTTCCTTACCATTGTTCAAAACAAAGCACTTACAACCAAAAACTCTAAAGTAAGAAATATTTGGCTTTCTACCCTTATATAACTCATACGGAGTTTTCCTAAGGATTGGTCTAATCAAGACCCTGTTGACAACATGTGTGGCAGTGCTAACTGCATCAGCCCAGAAAAATTTAGGTACCTTGGAGTCCTTAAGCATGGTCCTAGCTAATTCCTCCAAAGACCTATTTTTCCTTTCAACTACACCATTTTGCTGTGGTGTCCTAGGGGCTGAGTACATGTGATGAATACCATTCTGTTCACAATATGTATCAAAAGCATCATTTTGGAATTCTCCTCCATGATCGCTTTTGATAGACATAATTTTCTAACTTGTTTCATTTTGTACCAAATTTGCAAACTTTTTAAAAACAGAAAAAGCTTCACTTTTATGAGTCAGAAAGAATGTCCATGTGAATATAGAATAACCACCGATTAGTACAAAACCATACAAATTGCCACCAAAACTTCTCACCTGAGAAGGACCAAAGAGATCCATATGAAGCAGCTGCAAAACCCTATTGGTTTTGACCAAGTCTACTGGGGGAAAAGAGGTTTTGACAAGTTTACTTTGTTCACAAGCAGCACATAACCTATCCTTAGTAAACTTCTTGTCAGGGAGTCCTATGACTAGTTGTTTGCTAACAAGTCTATTTAAATGATCAATATGAATGTGTGCAATACGTTTATGCCATAACCATGTTTCATCAGCATTTGATAATAAGCACCAAACAGAATCAGTAGGTACAGCAGTTAAATCTAACATATAGATATTGTTAACTCTCTCACCTACCAATTTCATGCTTTTATCAGTTTTGTTTTCAATTGTGCAAGAGAGTGGTGAAAAGCTTACTTGAAAACCGTTGTCACACAGCTGACTTATACTTAGAAGGTTATGTTTCAGCCCTTCCACGTATAAGACATTTTTAATTATAGCAGTTGATTCGCTGTCAATGTTACCTTCACCGCAGATCTTGCCCTTGTTATTATCGCCGTACTTTACAAATCCACCGTCTTTCAGGTTTAGGGACATAAACATTGACTTGTCCCCAGTCATATGCTTTGAGCATCCACTGTCAAGATACCATTAATGTTTCGTGGATCTCAAGCATACCTACAATAAAATTAGAATCTCAATTTAGGTCCCCAACTTAAATTGGGTCCTAGGGGGTGAGTTTCAACATCTTGTGTCTTAATCTTCCAAATCTGTTTATATCCTCTGTTAGCAAGTCTTTTATATTTGCAATTGTAAACATAGTGTCCTTTTCTACAACAAAAGTGACAAGTGATGGCAGAGGATACATACTGTTTTGGTTTGACAAAGACATTATGCATGTGATTAGACTTAACAAATTTCTGGTGATGATTAACATTACCATATCCTATTCCATGTTTAGTTCTATTCTTATTAACATGGATATTCTTATTAAAACCAAGTCCAGATTTTATATTGACATTTCTCTGGTTGCTAAGAATATCATTCAGTTTATCCTTGCTACTAGAGAATTTCAATAAATCAGACTTCAATAATGCAATAGAATTTTCAAGATTAATGCATTTGGCAGATTTATCATGTGAGTCTCTTTTTAATTGTTCACATAAGTCTTCAATTTTTCTATAATCAGTTTTCATTTGATCATGCAACATGCACTGTTGTTCAAGCATTTTCTTTGTGCTAACTAATTGCTTAACAGATTTAACATATTCAACATGCAGTTCATTAAATGCATCTTGCAGTTCATCAAAGGAAGGATTATATTGTGAACTTACCTCACTTTTTGATTCAGAATCCGTGTTAGCCATGAGACACAGATTTGCTTCTTCAGTCTCTGAAGATGTGGAGGATTCTTCATTGTCATTCCATGCAATGTAGGCTTTTCTGTTTTTCTGAGCTGGTTCCTTGCCTTTAGTTTTGGAATTTCTGTTTTTGTTCTGCAGCTTGTAACAATCAGCCTTTATATGACCAGTTTTTCCACATTCATAGCATGTGATTGTCTTACTGTCATTGTTCTTTGAGCTGGGTTGTTTTCTGAATTTGCTATCTTTCTTTTTCAGAAATTTCTTAAACTTCTTGACAAGTAACCCCAGTTCAGGTTCTTCATTATCCTCACTGCTAGATTCATCTGAGCTACTCCCATGTTCAGATTTAGACTGATGTGTTTGGGCTTTCAACGACAATCCTTTACGTTTTCTATCAACTAATTCAGCTTCATTGAGTCTATGTAGCTCCATTTCATGCTCCCTCAGTTTACCAAATAGGGTAGCTATTGTCATACTTTCTAAGTCCTTTGATTCATCAATGACACTGATTTTTGGTTGCCATTCCCTGGTAAGACACCTCATTACCTTTCCAATTTGCTGATCATTATCAATCTCTTTGCCTAAGGCATTCAGGTTGTTGACTATGTGTGTAAACCGAGTCTGCATGTCGTTAACTGATTCTTCTTTCTTCATGCTAAACAATTCATACTCATGCATGAGAGTATATATTCGAGCTCTCTTTACGTCTGTGGTTCCTTCATGCGTCTGCTGGAGTGTATCCCACATTTGTTTTGCTGTCTTGCAATTTGAGACTCTGAAGAATTCATCATGACTCAAGGCTGCAGTTATAATGTTCTTGGCTTTGGCGTTGTACCCAACTTTCTTTTTGTCATCTTTAGACAAGTCACTTTTAGGCTTTAAGATTGCTGATTCACCAGTACCTGCTATGGTTGGCACAAAAGGTCCATTCTCTACAGCATCAAGAATTTCAATACCACTATCTTCAAGAAAAATTAGCATGTGTTGTTTCCAATATATGTATGCAGCACCGTTAAAGGCAGGGGGCCTTGCTAACGACGCACCCTCTCCGAGGAAATCAGAGGCCATGTTCTTTTGATGAGAGTTACTCTTTCAAAAGCAGGCTCTTGATGCCAATTGATGGTAATTCAGGCCTCAGTTTTATGGAAATGTATGCAACAATATATCTATTATAACAATATGCGCAACAGTTTCATAAATTGTAAATTTACAAAACACAAGATTGCAGAAGGTCCCTAATAATCAATTCCAATGAATGTCAAACAATATCAGTTATTGATTATATGGAGAAATGCATCAAAAACAAGTTGTATTCAAGATATTGATTTACGTGCAGCCATGTCCAAACAATTTGTCATGCAAAGTTATTTATCACAGAATCTTTATCATGCATTCAATCAAAATCAAGAACACAATAAGTGCAGAAATCTAAACGAGATAAGGGAAAGAAAAGTGTACGCAGATATTTATACTGGTTCAGCCGCTATGTGACGGCCTACATCCAGTCCTAAGATCAAACCCGATCTTAGCCTTTCCAATAGAATGTCTTAGAATCAGTTTACAGATGTTCCAGCTCCTCGCCTATCAATCTTAAACTATTCTTTTCTATTCTAATCTTATCTACCTGAATCCCAGAGTTTATCTCCCACAAACTCTTCCAAGATTTCAGTCCAGTGTCTTTTTGATGAGATCCCTCAATCACAAAAGATCACTACCAGTTGTAACTGGATTTTCTCAAAGTAATTTGGTTACAGAATTTGAATTACAGAAATTGTAATAGATCAAATATACAATGTTCTTGATCTTCATTCTTCTCAAAGCTATCTTTCTCAATTTTGTCTTTTTCAATCCTTGTTAATCACCACTATAGATTGTTTAAGGCTGAAAAAGATATTCAAAGTAATATCAGTTGAGAAAGGAGTAGTAGTATTGTGTATGTTGTGAAGGTGTATTGTCAAAATTATTATTCACAAGTTATGAGAAGAAATGAGTAAATGCAGTTTATATAGTTTCAGGAAAAACAACGTGTCAATCGATTAGGCCAATCAATTTCTTAAGGTTGTAAAGCATGTTAATCGATTTCGCAAATCTTGTTTTTCTTGAATCTTGAAACTGCACATACTAATCGATTTATCTAATCGATTAGTTTACCTGAGTTCTTCAGACTTGGATGGATGTTCATATGTGAATCGATGTGCCCAATCGATTCAACCATGTACATAATCCTTAATCCATCTCTGTTTCTAAAAACAATACAGATATGATTGGCTCAATCGATATAGACAATAAACAATATAGACAATAAACAATACAGATATGATTGGCTCAATCGATTTGCCAAATCGATTTGATTGCAAGGCAGGCTACTGACTTGCACATTTTAATTTCAGTAAATATACCAATCGATTTGTCTAATCGATGTGAGCAATCAGTTCAGTCCTGGTGAATTAACCAATCGATTTGCCTAATCGATTTGAGGCTAACTGGCTCTCTGACTTGCACAATTTATTTTCTGATAGATGTACCAATCGATTTGCCTAATCGATTGATATCATACTTAATCAGAAGGGAAGAAAAGTCATGGGCAGAGGAAGCAAATCAGAAGGGAAAGGAAGCAACGTAGAAGGCAAACGAAGCATAGCAGAAGGCAAACGAAGCACATCAAAAGGCAAACGAAGCACAGAAAAAGGCAAACAAAGCAGCGAAAAAGGCAAACGAAGTAGTGCAGAAGGCAATGGAAGCAGAGCTGAAGGCACACGTAGCAACGCAGAAGGAAAAACTGGATGGGTTGAAAAAAAAAATATAAAATAAAGCATACACTATAATCATTGCATGATTGGGTGAATGAATAATAATAATAATAATAATAATAATAATAATAATAATAATAATAATAATAATAAGATTGATTTTCAAGGTTAAATTGGGGGTCAATGTGAGGGAAATAAATTCTAATCTTATGAACTTTGAAGGTTAATTTTTAAAAGAGTCTTCTTTTGGAGATCAACGTGAACGATTCTTGGTTGAAGGGACTGTAAAGATACTTTAACTTCCCAAATTTTATAATAAATTATTTTATCGATGAAATATAATTTTAAATAATTAAGATGGTATTCAAATTATTTTAGAATATATGTTAATTAAATTTAGGATTAATTTTCTTTATATGATGTTTTAATCTTGTACATGTTAGACTAAATGAGTGATATAAATATTATATTTTTATATTTTATAGATTTTTCTAAAAATAATAGTATTTTAATGTACATATTTTAAAATATAAGAGTTTAGGCGATTTTACGTGCATATGTGTGTTTGTAGTTAATTTGATATTTCCTTGTATGCTAACTAATGTTAAGTGTGCACACTATTATTTTTTATTATTTAAAAATTTATCTTATTTTAATTAATTATTTTACAAATAATTATCTTGAGATATTAGTAATATTGATATTGACTTTCTTTATTTCTATATAGTTGTTGCGGTATGATGATTTTATAAATATTCATTTTGATTTAGTAATTAATATAAATCGTTGATGTTATATTTATTTATTTTATCATTTTGATTAATTTATAAAGATGATGTATTTTTATGTTATTATTTTGAAAATATATTATAGTAATAATTATTGTTACTATTTTGAGTATGAGAGTTTTGACTAAAATTAGATTTATCTTTGTTAAGGAAGAATAATATTATGTTAGAATGAGTGTTTTGGAGAAAAAATTTCTAGCATGGATAAGTAAAATAAATTATTTATTATAGATTTTTAGAATTACTAGAAAATAAATTTTGGACCAGGCGACTGTTTACATCCTTATTTTTTTACTTCTGCATATTAATTTGAGCTATTACTGGTTGGATTTTTATTTTTTATACCTGAGGCCTTAGACTTTGTGAACTCGCTGATTATTCAGATTCTCTCGTTGTACCTTGTCGATCTACAGTTGCGTTGCAGTTGAAAATTTCCATTGATTTATGTGTTTGAGAAAATGTCTAAATAAGGTAAAGGTTGAAAGAGCGTTTTAATTCATGAGTATAGTATATTGTGAGATGAACGGAAAACTGTATTTCTCTACCATTAATCCGGGACTCGCTACGTACGGCAGTAGCCTTTTGAGGGATACATGAATTAATGTGCAAATATGGAAATTGTGAGAATAAAATGTGGAATAGAAATATTTATAAGGTGTTGATTTATTTAATTTCGCTAAATGTGTGTTATTTGATATTGTTGTGATATTGAGTGTCTAATGAATTTTATGTATGTGTTTGATTAGACGGGCTTATGTGAAGTGATAATAAAAGGTTAATTTGTTTTGATAAATTTATGTGATTATGATGATGTATAATTAATAATAGTGATGTTATAAATTTGTGATGAGTTTATATGATGATATTTGATTAACGTTAATGATAATAAAAGGTCCAGTGTAACATCCTCGAAATTTTAAAAATAGAAATTATCAATATTATTCAATATTAAAATGCGTTTGATAATTATTTGTCTTATTCGACCTACATTAGTTGATAAAGTTGTTACTAATAATTAGTTAGTAGAAATTAACAATGTACTTGAAATATGTTTCATTTCATTTCAATTAAAGGTAGTAAGTAATTACCAACTAAGCTTATATGTTATATTTTATATGTAGATTATAGTGAGTGACTTTGTAGTATTGTTGTCCAACTTTGTAGTATTGTTGTCCATAATTGAATGCTAAATGTGACATGCGTTTTCAACTCATGTTATAATCCCTATCATTCTATGCAAGGTGATTTCTGATATGTTGTACTTAAATAAATTATGAATACCTTGGGCATATTTATTATATCTTTGGAGACTAAGTTTTGATTTTGATTGTGGTAATTTAGATAATAATTTTCTTACTCGTCATTACAAATTTCGAGGACGAAATTTCTGTAAGTTGGGTAGATTTGTAACATTCCAAATTTCATGATAAACTATTTTATTAATTAAATAGGATTTTAAAGAAATTAATTTGGTGTTAAAATTATCTTAGAATATATGTTGATTAATTTTATGATTACTTCTCCTTATACGTGTGAGTTTCTTATGGTTTGATAACCGTATGAATTTGATTTAATGAGTAATATAAATTATAAATATTATATTTAGTTATTTAAATTATTAAAAAAAATAATAATGGTATTTTAGCGAAAGTATTTTAGAAGATAAGATTTTGAGTGAGTTTAAATATAGATATGCATTAGATATTTGTGGTGATAGTTGGGTGTGTGTTAAATTACATAATAAATGTGTGCATAGTTATATTTTAATTATTTAAGACTATTTCATATTTTAATTATTTATTTTATAAATAATGGTTTTAAGATGGTAGTAATATTGTAGTAGTAGTAGTAGTAGTAGTAGTAGTAGTAGTAGTAGTACATGGCATAATTCTTAGTGGGCTGTGTGGATATATATCTATTGTATACTACATTTTCATGGCATGGCATATGCATCTTCGTGGAAGTTGCCTTAGTGGCAGGTGTGATTTTCTGTGTGGAAGTTTTCTGTGTAGAAGTTGCCTTAGTGGTAGGTTTATATCCGGATCATATAGTTCTAGGAGCATTCATCATGCATATGTTTTGATATATAATTTATTAGTTTGTTCATTTTTGTTTCTTTTTAAAATGGGAAGTTTTTACGTTTATGAGTTTTGTGTTATTCTTCTATATGTCTTGCTTTGGTTTGATGTGGATGATGGAAAAATATTGACCCTTACAACAACATTTTAGGTACTAATGAGTTCGAGGAGATTCAAGAGTAGTTAGTGAGTATTGACGTGTGCCGAACGCGGGATAAACATGGGTTTTTCTTTCAAGGCGATTTTGTAATAATGGAATTATCCAATATTTTTAAACTCTTTTAATCTTTTGTCACAAATTGTTAAAATGTACTACAGTTCTATGAATACTGAAGTGGTTCTCTTTTGACTAGAATAAAAGTCTTCATATTATTTTAGCTTTTGAATAAATATTTTCTTAATGATATTGAATAACATAATTGTTATTAATTATGTAAAACGAATAAATGTTAATTATTCAAAAAAACAAAAGATGAAGAAATTTTTCTAACAAAGAAGTATTTTTTTTAAGTAACGATCTGGATTAAACATACAGGGCGTTACATCCAGCATCTGATTCTGCAGCACCAGCTCTACGTCCTGCTCTCCAGGTCTACAATAGTCTTCGTGATATATTATCTACAGATGCTCAAACTATTCTACAGAACTATCTGCAGGTAACGTTATGTAGTCATTATACTGATGACTGATGCCTTTGTTCAATATAACTTCATGCCTTCAAGCATATTACTATATTGTGCTTGAAAAAGATTTAGGGATATCTATGAATGACTTATGAGATTTATAAAAAAAATTAAAATTTCACTTCATATCATAAAGTTTTTCTGGATCAATCTTGTAACAATAACTACATCTCTGTTTTGGAGTCTAAATGAAATGGTTACTGTGGACAGACTGCAGCAAGAAAAAGGTATAGAAAACACATGATGGAGACTGATGAATTTGTTTCAAGCACCTCTGAAATTTACCTAATGGACACCATTACCATCTCAACAGCATACCTGAAGATGAAAAACCTTTGTAATTCTATAAGGAATGAAATTCAGGCAGACATAAATATCAACAGCCATCATACAGTCCACGGCCAACATATTTTCCCCAGGTATTTGGCTTCATGTTAAATTTCAAGATTTTTCAACATTCTCTTGGTTTCAGAACTTAGTATTTTCCTGTTTTGAACAGATTTTTTCGTTATCATTTTCATTTCCCAAAGTTTTTCTACTCATATCTTCAGTAGAAGCATTGCACATATTCTTAGTTTTTGCTTCATATATTTTAACTTGGATTGCATTCTGAGATCAATTATTCAATTTTCAGTTCAATTGACATGGAAAACATCACAGCAGCCATTTATAGCACAGAGTTGTGTAAACGACTGAAAAGTAGCTTTTTTGCTTCTAAGTTTTGCAGTATGAAACAACATTCTCCTTGTTAATAGCTTGGCTTATTTATATGCTTATGGCTTTCATTCAATTAGCACTTGCCACTTCTTAAAGATATGTCCCGGTGTCTCACACCGACGTAACACCAACATATTAATCACATTCAATCAATTTATTTTCTCAAAATATTACCGATGCCAACGTGTCAGTATCGTGTCAGGTGTTCGTAGGATATGTGTATACACCATGGAGGTCTTATCATTGACATGACATCCCTATTAACAAGAAAAGAATCAAAATGAACAATCAATTGCAACATACAACTCTCACCAATATCAGAACAACCCTTAATCTCAAGTTCTCTACCAAAATCAATTATTTGCTTACCATTTGATCCATTCACTAGATCCTCATGGTTTGAACAGAAGCAGAGAGAAATGGCACTTCCAACCAAAGCAACAACCATCTTCTACAAGTGCAATGTTGAATGAAGTTAAAGATGATTTTATGGTAGCTTTGTGATCTATCAGAATATGAGAGTTGGAATACTTTCTTTATTTAATAGTAGGAAAACAAGTTGCAATAATATAATTTATTACATTAATCACAAACATGCTGATCATACATGTCTATTCTTGTATATTATATCATGTATTAAGTGGACTTCATACAATTATTCACCTACTATCAGAACCCAATTATGTGTATTTAAATTTTATTTGTACATGTAGATGTTGCCCAATAAAATAAATGCATTAAAAATATATATAGTTATCAAGACTTGTATTTCACATCTGGTGACACAACTCAACTGCAACCAAGTGACTAGACTCAGATGATTAACAAGCTTTAGTTAAGCATCCTTATAACAAAATTTACTCACAAAATTTATCAACATATATTCTAAAATAATTTTAACATCAAATTAATTATTTAAAATCCTATTTAATTAATAAAATAGTTTATTATCAAATTTAGGGTGTTACAATTCTCCCCTTGTTAAAGAATTTCGACCTCGAAATTTGCGGTGAGTGAACTAATATCTAACTTATCACCCTCAAGATTCAAACTTAGTCTATAAATATATTATATATTTAAGACAATCAATCTCCAATTAAGCACAACATGTAGAAAATCAACTAACATAGCATGAGAGACTAACATGACATAATAAATCAATTAAACACACAACATTTATCATTCAATTATGAAATAAAATGTCTATTACATTTATCATTCAATTATGAAATAAAATACCATAGAGTTAGTCACTGTAAATTACATATAAAATATAACATATATATTTTATCAATAATAACGTATTTCATTTAGTTTGGTTAAATGAAACACATTCCAAGTACGTTGTCAATTTCAACTAGTTCTTTCAAACCAAATATAACTAGTTTTACTCCATAAAATAAAATCTAAATCCTATCACCAAACATTCAACAAATTTAATTTAGGTCTGACAAAGAGAGCAATTTTTAAAATATTAAACACATCTAACAACTTAATAATATTATAATAATTTATAATCAGTTACTCTATAACAACATACTCTGTATATAATCAAGGTGGAAAAAAAACTAATGATATAGATACTATTTCCTAATAACATATATTTAATAATTAAATTCATTCAATTGATATAAGCAATAAATGTGTTTTTTTAACTATTTAAAAAAATATAATTAAAAGGTACTTCTAACAAAATAATGAGTTATCGTTGTCTCTTTTATTGACAATGAGTCATCGGGGTAGCTAGTCCCTCCTACTCATGTAGTCAACTACTTAAGGAACTATAACTGCAGTCATTCAAATTCAAATATGAACAATTAAAAGTATCTTTAACGTGGTTCAGGAGTGCGAAGGCGGCGCCACAACTCCAACTCCTTACTTCAAGTTAAAAATTCAATTAATTACACCTTCACAATAATTTATTTGTAATTTACTACTAGTTACAACAACAAAACAAAGACCACTAACATCAATATATAACCAATAATGTGATTGAAGAAATATAAAACTATTTCACATTTAGATGCTCTTGACTACTCTAACTCCATACACCAATTCCCAACACCCTCACGGAAATCAAGCCAACATAAAATAAAAATAAGAAATTTTTTAGTCAAAATTAAAACTTTAAACGTAAGAAACATATTTCCTATCTTACTCAAAGTTTAGAACAAAACATCCTTTTTTCTCTAAATTGAGTTTCAACATAATAATAATAATAATTTGTACCTAGTAAAAGTCAATACTTGAAGTTTTAAACATATAATCCATACGGAAATCAATGTTTCAGTCAATAGTTATTAGATCAAACACTTTAAACAAATACATACCAAAACTAAATATTTTAAATTGATTAAGGGTGAAAGTCAAACTTTAAAACAACTAACTAGTGAGGTATGACATTTGATAACTAAGATTACCTGAATGAGATTAGTAACTTGAAACATACAGCTGGTCAATCAAAATTATTACTTTCAACTATTCATATAAAACAAGAGTGCAAAAATCATAGTTCAAAAGACAAACAATAAGCAATAAGTAACTAACATAATCTTGTTAACAATTAAAGCTAACTCAAATCTTAACAAGTAATTTCATGTTTTATATACTCATTTAGGTAGGAATGTAGAATCCATAACACAATTAGAGGAAGCAAATATTAGACACTTAATTAGTAATCTCAAAAATGTGTATAATAATACCAAACGCATATAACACTTAACAATAACAAAACGGGAAAACAATCATAGTGAAAATAATTACTACACAAGAAAACACAATTGCCACGACTGACATTCGACTAACACTAAATCGACATTCGACCCACTCGGCCTGAATGGACAAACCAGACTCTGATACCACTAATGTGACACCCTAAATCCCAAAATAACTTTTGTAATAATATATACTAAATTATTTAAAGAAAACATGTAGCGGATAAAGCAACTTGTTAAAGAGAATATCAATTTAATATCTAATTTAGGATATCACGTTTCTCAAAAATAAAAATTGAAAACACTTTAAACTTATTTTGTCAATTAAAATAGTGCAATCTCGATAAGCTTGATTTAAGTATAATTACTTGATTTAATTTAAAAAAACTGACTAGTACTTCTAAGGTTTTCATACAAAAATTCAATTCAAATTAAATAAATAAAATACAAGTTAAAACCCTTATTCCCAGTATCACCTATCAGAGCGGGGTTCCTCCCAAACTTGAACTTCAAGACTCATTAACCTGTAATAACTGCGATTTCGCAAATGCAGGGCCCAGCCAGTCAAACACAAATAACGAAGGAGGTGAGTTTTGAAATCATGTTAATAGTATAATATGAGTAAGAAGAACACGCAAACAATCATAATAGAACCGTATCATAATCACTTTAAGATATATCAAAATATTTAATTAAATAGTATCATACTATAAAATCTCATTATAATATGCATCAAATCATCTAATTAATATTACCTTTAAAACACATCAATCACAACAAAACAATCACAGGGAAATGCAATGCTATGCATGAGCTTAGACTCTACTTCACAATGTGGTACCATTCTAACTCTGAAGTACTTGGTTAGGAGGCCATGATACTATGCCACCATCCCGGTGGACGGACAATTCAAATTGGCCCTGTCCTCATAGATCCCCTCAACTCAACCCGAGACACATATACGTGACAGTCGAGGTAAACGTGTGTTGCATGGTAACTCCCGACAGTTGGAGTGCTACCTCCAAGTCACCTAGGAATTCCCCACCGGAATACCACCAAGGTCTAACAATCTTGCCTTAAGGCTCGACAGCAGACCGCCACGATCAGGCTCATTCAGTTGTACTTCCCTAGAATCACTAGGCTTGTCAGGCCCTACCTATATGATGACAAAATAATCTCCACTTCACAAATTCACAATATTTATTTTCTCCCCCCGTTAGCTTAGACTACTCTATTAAGAGCACCATATTTAAGAATCATCACTATCTCATCAAGTATGGGGTACTTCAATATTTTCATCACAATTTTATAACATCATTTTCATCAATCAAAAATCATCATTATCATCATGTAAGCATATATCAAACCATGCATCCATATTTTATTATCACATCACATGATTTCATCTAATCAAACATGTACACATAATTTCATTCAACATCCAACATCACAATCATAACAAATATCAACTACCACACAAGTATCGAAAATTAAATCAATCAACACCTTATAAAAATTTCTATTTCACATTTTAATCTCACAATTCTCATATTTCAAAATAATCAATTTATCTCTCAAAGGGCTACTGCCGTACGTAGCAAGCCCCGAATGAATCGTTGGGAAATACGCTTTTCCCGTTCATCTCACAATATATTATACTCATGAATTCAAACGCTCTCTCACCCCTTACCTTATTTTGATGCTTTCACAAACAAATACGATTCCATGAGAAAACAACCTTTGTTCATTGACTATTTGTCCTTCAATCGATCTAACTCGACAGTTTATGGGTAAAAGTCAAAATAAATTATGAGGAGATATTCTAAAAAACTAAATTCGACAATCAGTCAAAGAAAATTACTATGAATCAGAAAACCAATCAGTGGATAATATAGCCACTTTTCACACAGTCGTTTTGGCGTTGGTTTCACTCAAATCGGACTTACGGTGAAGGAGAACGATGCAAAATAACGAACTCTACAAACGGAGAAGTCGGGTATTTTAGAGAGAAATTGACGTTGTAAAAAAATCTGGAAAATTATGTTTAATTAACGAGTTAAATGAATGAAATAACATACTCAATATTAGACGAAAGTGGAGAAAGTTTTCTGGAACAATTATCGATCACCGGTGTCAAACAATAGGGTTATTGTTGTGTTTTCTCTTTGGTTTTACGGTTGCCCTTCCAACTCCGTTCCCTTTTTTGTTTATTTTATTTTATTAACAATTAGGATTCATATATGAATCAAACCCATTGGTCTCCTTTTAGGTTTTATTAATTTTATTTTATTTCATTTATTTTTAAAACACAATTTCATTAATAAAATATTATTACTCTTTCAAAACTAATAATTTATAAATAACAATAATTAATCTTTTAAAATACATTTATAATAAAAATCTCATTTAAAATAATCCCTATAATAACATTTAGTTTTTTTTTTCAAATACTCAAATTAAAAAATTACCATCATAGAGAATAGTCAAAATTATTAAATAAATAAATATAACATCACACTTTATATTAATTACTAAATCTTACTAAATATATATAAAATCACAATGTCATAGCAAGTATATAAAAATAAAGTAAATCAAACACAATATCACTATGATATCAAGATAATTATTTATAGAATAAATAATTAAAATAAAATATGTTTAGAAATAATTAAAATAAGAGATACTTAAAAATGATTAAAATATAAATATGTACACACTTAACATTAGTCAAATATATAAGAAAATATGAAATTAATAACCAACTCACTTATACACTTAAAATTATATAAAATCTTGTTCTTTAAAATATTACACTAAAATACTATTATTTTTAGAAAAATATATAAAATTATAAAATAAAATATTTATTATTTATATTGCTCATTAAATATAATATCTATCAAACCAACACATCACAGAAAGCATCCTTATAACAAAATTTACTCACAAAATTTATCAACATATATTCTAAAATAATTTTAACATCAAATTAATTATTTAAAATCCTATTTAATTAATAAAATAGTTTATTATCAAATTTAAGGTGTTACAGACACAACTCAACTGCAACCAAGTGACTAGACTCAGATGATTAACAAGCTTCAATTAAGAATGAATCGTTTGAGAGAATTCGAATTCAAATCTTGACTAGAACAATTCTTGATTAAGTTTTACTTACCTCTTGACTGAACTCCGAATTGTTATTAAGTCTCATTCACCTGAGAACCAAGAACCTAAAAGTTAAACCCAAAAAATGTAATGAGACAATTGCAACTATACCTATTGAGTAGATTTCCGCAAATGTATTGTACAACTTTTGCTCATTGGATATTAAATATAATATTAGAGTGGTGTTGAATAGTTGTAATATTCACAAGGTCAGTATCTATATATATTTTTTATAACTTCAGTATATTGACTAGCTTAGTATGAATCCAAACTAAATCACCAAATTCGCCATTAACTTTGTAAGATGTTATTTAATAAGTCATTGATATTACAAGTATTTTATTTCAAATACGTATTTGATTATGTAAAATATTACTCCCATCCATCTTTCTATCAAATATCAAGTACTTAAACCGTTAAGTTGGTAATTATATTTAATCACTTACTATCAATTAGATCCTTATATTTAACTACTTACTATTAATTTAGTTCTAAAATAAAATGACGTTAATCAACGGAATTTGATAGAAGAATAAATTTGAGTATTGTTTGACAGAATCATGAATGTATTTGAAATATTTGTAATTTTGGGCACCTGTTTGACAACATTTTAGAAAGTTAATGACAAATTTAGAATATAATACATATGTCAAGGCTATCTGAAATGAATTTCAAAACTAATTTTTTTAATATGTAACAAATTAGTCTAACATAGTTTACACTGTTTTTAAATAGGTTTCCATAATTTTTATTTTATTTTTAAATATAAAATTAAAATCATTTTTTTAATCTAAATCAAAGGGCCCATATTATGCCAAGGCCACTTGAAATGATTCTAGAGAAGATGGTTGAGAGACAGCTAAAGAAGCAAGGTGCGGTGAAGCTTCTTAACACACTTAACAAAAGGGGAGCAGAGATTGTAAGGTTATACTTTGGACTCAATAATAGAGTTGTCTTTTGAGAAAATAGAAAAGCAGTTGAAACTATAAAGGGAGAGAATTAGACAAAATTGCAACAAACTACTCTTGTAGATAGTCTCATTGTAGATAATCTAAAGTTTTATGTAGTATAGAAAAAACATTTTCGTAATTATGATTTATGGATGGGAAAAATAAATGAAATTGAAGTGAAGAAAATAATAGAATAATATTTGTTATTTCATTATTGTAGTTTGTTATTTCACTACTGTAGTCTTATATTGTTTATATATGAAAAAAAAAACTACTTATTAATGAGTAATGACTAATGAGTAGACTAATTAATAATGACACGATGATAAAAATAAAGCTAAAACGAAAAAAAAACAGAAAATATCAAATATGATTTATCTTAATTCTTCAACTTAACAAAGATATAAAGTTAATTTGATGGTTGATGCGAGGGAATTAAAAATTAAAACGATAAGGAGATTGCGGTTTCAATATCAATTCTCAACAAAATCCTGACAATATTAATCTTAATAATTTATAATATTTGTTGTTGCAAAATTAAAATAAAATTAAGAAGATGTTTTAAATAATGTGTATATGTGAAGGAATAGCTACAATCTCTATCTTGAAAACCTCAAAATCACAACAACTTTTGGCAAAATATTTCTCCGGTAAGAATCGTCTTGCTTTCGCATAACAATAAAAACTTGACATAGGGACACCGTTTTTTTTTTTTTGTTGATAAAAAGGAAAAGCTGAGGGACAGAACGAGGGAAAAACATGTCTCTACAATCATCATCTAAAAAAGCAATAAAGTGAGAGGTGGAGTAGATAGATCAATAATACTAAAATCATCAATAAGGTCACACTAGTTTTCCTAATGATAGACGTGATTAATCTCACAGCTCCATTACTCGCGATCCCTAAGAGATATGACTTCTTGAAGAAGAAACATAAGATAGAGGTTACCCATCTTACTAAAATCATCAATAAGGTCACACTAATTTATATTATTATCAAATTATTTTATAAGTTATTTTATAATAAATTCATAAATTATTTTATATTATTATTTTATAATATAATTAGTCATTTAGCAATGGTAATAATTTAGATTATTATTCATTAAACTCAATAAAAAAACCGACTAATCACTCCTAAATATCGATATAAATGCTCTTTATTTACTCCTCTTTTCATGGACAATTTTGTAATGTCTTTCCGTCAATCTATTTTTTTAGTAACATTTATAAAATAAAAATAAATTTTCTATTTGATAGAAAATACATTATTAAAAAAGTAACTTCCAATTATTAAAATATATAAATTTATTTAAAATTATAATATATATATATATATATGAATATA
>JBBPBS010001130.1:10958903-10986524 GCA_037974835.1 Cicer judaicum
AACAACTTCTCATGCTCGCAATTAAAACAATATACTAATAAACATGATTTTCCCTCATTTTAATTTTTCTAGTCATATTCAATTATTACAAATAAATAACGTAATATTATAAGATAATTATATTTATAATACATAAAATATTACTTATAAAATTATTTTACATTTTATTTCATCAAATAAATACAAGTACCATTATATGTTGAAAAATAAATTAACAATCACAGTACAACGAGTCAAACAATTATCCTATATAATAAATTATCATACAAATTTTATAAAATATTTTAAAAAGTAAATTAGATGATTGTGATAAACATAATTTTCTATCATTTTAATTTTCCTAATCATATTCAATTATTACAAATCAATAAAATAATTATATTTATAATACATAAAATATTACTTACAAAACTTATAAAATTAATTAATGTCCGCGCAGCGCGCGGGCCATAATCTAGTTTTGACTTATATTGGAGAAATATGATGGTACATTCAGAGGGTTTTTGGAACATGTTCTACAAGCCTTCACATGATGTGCATGAATCGCTTGTGCAAGCTATGCAATACCTCACATCGAATTCAGGTGTTATTTGTTGTTAGACAATAATGACAACATTGTGTGTCGGCGCACTATGAGAGTGAACAAACATTAAAAAAAAAAAAAAACAAAATAAAAAAAAGTTAGTTTTTTTTTTTCTCATAAACATTTGTTTACTTCAACAAAATTAAGACTTTCATTCCTAATAACATTTAAAATACAATTAAAATGCTATAAAAAAATATTGTAATGAACATATAAAATAAATGTTTTATCTATAAAATAAACACTACCATTAGTTGAACGACAAGACAAAAATAATTACACATTTATTGTTTTAAAATGATATAATAGTAACATTTTTTATAAACAAATATAATAGATGATCTAGTTAATTATTTGTGTAAATAATTATACTAATTTTTACTAATGTTTAAATGTAGTATATTATCGTTATATAATATTTGTATTTTGATTGAATCAATCTATAATATTTAAACTATAAATGAATAATAATTAAATAATATCTATAAAAAGTTAAACACAATATTTTTACAAAAAGTATTAATTTTATAAGCTTAATTTCAGTTTTGGTCCTCCTATTTTAGCTGAATCGCGAAAGTAGTTTCCCCCATTTTGTTTTTCCCCGGTTTTGGTCCCTCAAACAGAATTTTGGTCCAAAACTTAATACAATTTTATGTTTTTTGCATTTACTTAAGTCACACAATGCCTCAATATCTCATTTGCAACAATTGTACTTCAAATATATGATCATGAATGGTGTAGTACGATTTTAAAAAAATTGAAATTTCATCAAGTTTTAGACTAAAATTCTGTTTGAGGGACCAAAACTTGGGAGAAACAAAATGAGAGGACTACTCTCGCGATTCATCTAAAATACAGGGATCAAAAATGCAATTAAACTAATTTCATAGTACAAATTTAATAAAATATAAAATATTTAAATTCTTAAAATATTATTTAAAATTTGTAAACGTAGTAGCAATTGGATGAACTTTTGTTTAAAATTAGTAAATTATAATTAAATTATCCCTATAAATATAATCACAATTCAAGTCGTATTTGATGTTAGTCTGCAATTACAATATTTTGGATTGATAGTGGGTTTAGCTTTGACATATATTAGAAAATATAATGGAATATTCAAAGGACTTTGAGGCCACGTTTCTCTAAATACTCACCCGATTAACTACTAAGCAATTTAGCATTTTCTAGATTATTGTTCGGATTATATGGCAAAAACGTAATCATAAGTAACATGATGCACGTGAATCAGTTGAACATGTTAAGCAACATGATACCCTAAATTCATGTGACATTTGATGTTAGTCTATAAGGACAATATTGTGTGCTATTGTATTCAATTTCGACATATATTATAGAGTATTGTGGTTAATTCAGTGGGCTTTTATCACACATTTCACCATAGTATCCACTCGATTTACCACTAAATAACTTAGTATTTTATGAATTGATGCTTCGAGTCTATGAAAAAAAATGTAATCACAAGTATTAGCATGATGTACACGAATTGGTTGTGTAACACCCGAAACTTTTATAATAAACTATTTTATTAATTAAATAGGATTTTAAATAATTAATTTGATGAAAAAATTATTTTAATATGTATTGATAAATTTTGGGATAATTTTCGTTATATGAGTGCTTTCTATGATGTGTTAGTTTTAAAAATATTAGATTAAATGAGCGACATAAATAATATTATATTTTTTTATTTGATATATATATTTAAATTAATAATAATAATAATAGTATTTTAGTGTAATATTTTAAAGAAAAAGATTTTTTGTGATTTTATGAGTATATACGCGTACCAAATTAATATAATATTTTTTTGTGCGTTTGACTGATATTAAGTATGCACATAGATATATTTCCATTATTTATAACTATTTTCTATTTTAAGTTATTTTCTTTATAAATATTTATCTTGAGATAGAATTGATATTGTGTCTGATTTTGTTTATTTTTATATACTTGTTATGACATTGTGATTTTATATATATTTACTATGATTTAGTAAATAATATAAAATATTGATGTTATATTTATTTATTTTATAATTTTGACTATTTCCTAATATGCTGGTATTATTATAATGTAAGTATTTTGAGAAATAAGTATAATTGTAGAGATTATTTTGAATGTGAAAGTTTCAGTCATTAGTAATATGTTTTTTATATATTGATTATTTTAATTACTCTAATTTATAAAATATTAGTAACGTTTGGAAAACTAAATGGTGCTTGGAGGAATAATAAAAAGGAAATTAAACAAATATTAATTTTATTTCAACAAAATAAAAATAATAATAGTAAAACAAAAACATAAAAAAAGAGACCTTGTGAACCCTGATTTTTACTAAAATAAAACAAAACAAAGAAAATGGAAGGGAGTTGGACAGGCAGCCTTAGAACCAAAGAGTAAACACAACAACAACCTATCGTTTGACATTGGTGAGCCATAACTGTCCCAAAAAAGTTTCTCTGTTTTCGTCCAAATTTCAGTATGTTGTTTTACTAATTTATCTATTCAATTAAACACAATTTTTCAGATTTTTAACAACCCGAATTTCTCCCTAAAACACCCGATTTCTCCGTTTATAGATATCCTTATTTTGCACCGTTCTCCTTCACCGTAAGTCTGATTTGAGTGAAACCAACGCCAAAATGACCATGTGAAAAGTGGCTATATTATCCACTGACTGGGTTTCCGATTTATGGTAATTTTCCTTGACCGAATTTCAAATTTAGTTTTTAGAGTATCTTTTGATAATTTATTTTTAACGTTTACCCATAAACTATCGAGTTAGATCGATTGAAGGACAAATAGTCAATGAACAAATGTTGTTTTCTCGTGGAATTGTATTCCTGTGTGAAAGCTTCAAAATAAGGTAAGGGGTGAGAGAGCGTTTGAATTCATGAGTATAATATACTGTGAGATGAACGGGAAAACCGTATTTCCCAACAATTCATCCGGGGCTTGCTACGTACGGCAGTAGCCCTTTGAGAGATAAATTGATTAATTTTAAATATGAGAATTGTGAGATTAAAATGTGAAATAGAAATTTTTATAAGGTGTTGATTAATTTAATTTTCGATACTTGTGTGGTTGTTGATATTTGTTATTATTGTGATGTTGGATGTTGAATGAAATTATGTGTACATGTTTGCTTAGATGAAATTATGTGATGTGATAATAAAATATGGATGCATGGTTTGATATATGCTTACGTGATGATAACGATGATTTTTGATTGATGATAGCGATGTTATAAAATTGTGATGAGTTTATATGATGATCATGATTATTTATGATTAATGATATTATAAAATTGTGATGAAAATATTGAAGTACCCCATACTTGGTGAGATAGTGATGATTCTTAAATATGGTGCTCTTAATGGAGTAGTCTAAGCTAACGGGGGAGAAATTAAATATGGCGAATTGTGAAGTGAAGATTATTTTGTCATTATATAGGTAGGGCCTGGCAAGCCTAGTGATTATGGGGAAGTACAATTGAATGAGCCTGATTGTGGCGGTCTGCTGTCAAGCCTTAAGGCAAGATTTTTAGACCTTGGAGGTATTCTGGTGGGGAATTCCTAGGTGACTTGGAGGTAGCACTCCAAATGTCAGGAGCTACCATACAACACACTTTTACCTCGACTGTCACGTATATGTGTCTCGGGTTGAGTTGAGGGGATCTATGAGGACAGGGCCAATTTGAATTGTCCGTCCACCGGGATGGTGGCATAGTATCATGACCTCTTAACCAAGTACTTCCGAGTTAGAATGGTACCATATTGTGAAGTAGAGTCTAAGCTCATGCAAAGCATTGCATTTCCTTCTGATTGTTTTGTTGTGATTGATGTGTTTCAAAGGTAATATTAATTAGATGATTTGATGCATATTATAATGAGATGGTTATATTACTTGAGTGACTTTGATGTTATAGTATGATACTATTTAATTAAATATTTTGATATATCGTAAAGTGATTATGATACGGTTCTATTATGATTGTTTGTGTGTTCTTCTTACTCATATTATACTATTAACATGATTTCAAAACTCACCTCCTTCGTTGTTTGTGTTTGACTGGCTGGGCCCTGCGTTTGCGAAATCACAGTTATTACAGGTTAATGAGTCTTGAAGTTCAAGTTTGGGAGGAACCCCGCTCTGATAGGTGATACCGGGAATAAGAGTTTTAATTTGTATTTTACTTATTTAATTCGAATAGATATTTTGTATGAAAACCTTAGAAATACTAGTAAGTTGTTAGAATTAAATCAAGTGATTATACTTAAATCAAGCTTATCAAGATTGTACTATTTTAATGGATAAAATAAATTTAAAGTGTTTTTATTTCTATTTTTGAGAAACGTGATATCCTAAATTAAATATAAAGTTTTTAATTCCTTGGAAATATATTTTTATTTATCCGGTGCAAATTTTATAGGAATATTATATAAATTATTATACATATATATTATTTTGGGATTTAGGGTGTCACAGGTTGTGCAAGTTATGCAACACGATACTCTAAATCTATGTGGCAACATTGTATGCTAGCCACGTATTCGATTTTGATATATATTGAAGAGTATGGTATTATATTTAGAGGGATTTTAGATCTATTATATCAAATAGTCACTCAATTAACTATGCAACAACTTGGTTTTTTTCTTAGTCACTGTTTGTAGTACTACACTACAAAAATAAAACCACAAGCTTTGGTGTGATACATCATACACATGATTCATTTAGTTGAGTGAGTTATGCAATATAGTACTCTAAATTTAAGTGGCGTATGGTGTTAGTCTATAATGACAACATTATGTCTTGACACACTAAAAGAATGATCGCTGTCTTTTTATAAGACATAAGTTGAAGGAAATTAAACTTTTTAGATAGTAGTTGCGTGGAGTATATGACAAAAACATAATAAATTTTTACATGATGTACATGAATCACTCAGCATAATGTTCAAAGGGGTATATAGTTGTTTTGTAGCTTATAACTTGTAGATTAGATTGTAATTGTCAACAACCACTTTGTTATATATCTTTTTTAAGAGTTTGGTTATAGTGCATTTTTTCACATCATTCAATCAAATTCATGTAGATATTTATTAATATATTTTAATAATAATAAAACAATTTTGTAATATAAGATAACTAAATAGTATTGTAGTAAAATCTGATTAAATTATTATATAATAAATATATATTATTATCTTTTTATTTAATTTTTTAAAAGTAAAATACTATTACATATATAAAAATTTCACACCGTTAGTGTTAAGAAACTAATATATTAAATAATTAATATCAAAATTATTTGCATTATATTCTCAAAATATAATTATTTTATATTAAAAAATTAAATATACTTGAAATTATTTAACCTCCTAAAAACTTTTATAAGTGTTTAAAATATAGTACAAATTTTGTAAATATAGTAGAAATCATAATTATTAGAGAATTTTTATACAAAATGAGTAAATAGATTTATATAAAAGTAATATGCAATATTTATTCGACATAAAAAAGGAAAGTAATATTATTTGAGGTTGTTCATGAACGTGGATGAAGTTATTAATAAGGTATAATCTTACATTCATGTAACTTTCGTGACATATTCCATCAAAGTACAATGCTAGTATTCAATGACAATATTAAATGAAAAAGTAATTACAAACTTTGACATGATGCTCATGAATTAGTTGAGAAAGTTATTCAACATGTTACTCTAAATTCATGTGGCATTTGCTGCTAATTTACAAGAACAATATTGTGTGATATAAATGAGTTTATCTTTGACATATATTGAATAGTATGATAGTACTTTTAGAGGATTTTGATGACACATTTAAACAAATATTCACTCATTTAACTATTGAACAACTTATTATTTCCTTAGTTGTTTCTTTGAGTATATGGAAAAAATGTAATTATAATTAAGCTTTGGCGTAATGCACATGATTGAGTATGTTATTTACCACGGTGCACATGAGTTGATTGAGTATGTTTGGTGTTATTGCGTTACTATCAATTCACTATCATAGAAATGAATCAATTGGTGAGTTCATAATCTAATCATTAACATTCACAAAAACCAAATAAAGTTGTCTCAGATTATTTTTTTCTTAAGTTTGAATGTTTGCAATTTCTTGCACTTCAAATTACAATGGTTTGATCTTTCATCACATTTAATATAATATAAACAAAATAAAAGTTTATAACATGCAATTCTTTTAACTTGTGTCCAATTTTCTCCTATTGACAACAAATGCATCTTCGTGTCAATGATGAGGTGAATTTTTATAATAACTTGTTTGGAGGTTGTTTATGGTTCATTAATGTATATGAACTAAAGCTTGTCCACCGGAGATGTTTTATTGCAGAAACCTAGGAAGCAAGTCTTAATTCATCAGATCAAACTCTCACAACAAAGCATAAATCTGCCTTTGTTTCTTTTAGACTTGTGCAGGTATCATTGTTGGGGTAGTAATTAATACAGTGTTTGTGGATAACATGGTTAAGGAGGTGGTAAATGGTTTCGACACTTTTTCTAGATAAATCCATGGGTAGTAGCTTGTAGGATGACTCTTAGTAATCGATTTAGGAGACTCTTTAGTGCCACGACGGATAAAAATAAATTTGTGACTAATATGATCTTAAGCAGAAGTGAATGGGTAGCTTGTAAATGGGAGTATCGTGGTGAGCTTTTGAGTGGGATAAAGAGCTAGTGGCGGAATGTGCTTTGAAATATATTGAATATCTAATTCATTCAATAGTTGTAGTTTTTGCATTTGTTATTCTTCTTGAAAATAGTAGATGGATTTAATAATTATTGGAGAGAAATGAGTTAGGTTTGTGGTACAAGTGTGTGTATATATATATATATATATAATGTTGGTAAGTTATTGAAGAAAAAAAATTCTCTTAAAATAAAAATAATTTTGGAATTATAAAAAAATGATGTATTAATTTAATTAATTTAATTTTTGGAAATAGTAGATGTTTATAATAATTATTGGAGAGAAATGAGTTAAGTTTGTGGTACAAGTATATATAAAACCTATAGAGACATAAAAGAGATTTGAGAAAAATTTAAAAGAGTAAATTTATTTTATGCCGTCAATAACTATATTTTATTAAGAATTATGTTTATTATTAAAGAAATTATCAAGCAACCTCGTAGTTGTCAAAGTTTAAACACTTTACTTACCTCAATAACCCTTCAATGGCTCAATAAATCTACTTTTTTAATTTTTATACCTATTTATCTTACCGAATATATTCATATGTTTCACGACAATTAAATTCTTAGAAATTGTAGCAATGCTGAAAATCAAAGCTTTTAATTTGTGTTTCGTTTGTGCATTGTTTCTTTTATCTGTTGTGGCAACTGAGACATCTAAAGAAGGTAAATAATATACAAATAGTTATCATGTATGTACACATAATTACTTTCTAACTAAATAATTAATGTAATAAATATTGTAATTTAATTTATTTGCAGGTTATGCAAAAGACTCAAAGAAAAATGTTTTGGTAGATAAGCTTGATGGTGGCCGAAAACCCGTAGATATAGAACCTTTTGATTCAAATAAGCCCGTTGGTTCGAAAAATAAAAGAAGGGAAGAAAGGTCAAGGGCAGAGGAAACAAACCAGAAGGCAAAGGAAGCAAGGCAGAAGGCAAACAAAGCAGAGCATAAGTTAAAGGAAGCACATCAAAAGGCAAACGAAGCACATCGAAACGCAAACGAAGCACAGCGAAAGGCATACAATGCAGTGTATATGGAAATTGAAGCAAGACATAAGGCAAGGGACGCAGAGCATAACGCACGCGCAGCAAAGCGGCAGGAAAAACTGGATCAGTTGAAAAAAAAAAAAATAATAAAGCATACACTATAATCATTGCATGATTGGGTGAATGAATAATAATAATAATAATAAGATTGATTTTCAAGGTTAAATTGGGGGTCAATGTGAGGGAAATAAATTCTAGTCTTATGAACTTTGAAGGTTAATTTTTAAAAGAGTCTTCTTTTGGAGATCAACGTGAACGATTCTTGGTTGAAGAGACGATAAAGATACTGTAGCATCCCAAATCTTATAATAAATTATTTTATAGATGAAATATAATTTTAAATAATTAAGTTGGTGTTAAAATTATTTTAGAATATATGTTAATTAAATTTAGGATTAATTTTCTTTATATGATGTTTTAATCTTGTACATGTTAGACTAAATGAGTGATATAAATATTATTTTATATATTTTTCTAAAAATAATAGTATTTTAGTGTACATATTTTAAAATATAAGAGTTTAGGCGATTTTACGTGCATATGTGTGTTTGTAGTTAATTTGGAGAAAACATTTCTAGCATGGATAAGTAAAATAAATTATTTATTATAGATTTTTAGAATTACTAGAAAATAAATTTTGGACCAAACGACTGTTTACACCCTTATTTTTTTACTTCTGCGTATTAATTTGAGCTATTACTGGTTGGATTTTTATTTTCTATACCTGAGGCCTTAGACTTTGTGAACTTGCTGATTATTCAGATTCGCTCGTTGTACCTTGTCGATCTACAATTGCGTTGCAGTTGAAATTTTCCATTGATTTATGTGTTTGAGAAAATGTCTAAATAAGGTAAGGGTTGAAAGAGCGTTTGAATTCATGAGTATAATATATTGTGAGATGAACGGAAAATGTATTTCTCTACCATTAATCTGGGACTCGCTATGTACGATAGTAGCCTTTTGAGGGATACATGAATTAATGTGCAAATATGGAATAGAAATATTTATAAGGTGTTGATTTATTTAATTTCGTTAAATGTGTGTTATTTGATATTGTTTTGATAAATTTATGTGATTGTGATGATGTATAATTAATAATAGTGATGTTATAAATTTGTGATGAGTTTATATGATGATATTTGATTAACGATAATGATAATAAAAGGTCCAGTGTAACATCCTCTAAATTTTATCTACGTCCTACTCTACAGGTCTACAGTAGTCTTCGGGATATATTATCTACAAATGCTCAAACTATTCTACAGAACTATCTGCAGGTAACTTTATGTAGTCATTATACTGATGACTGATGCCTTTGTTCAATATAACTTCATGCCTTCAAGCATATTACTACATTCGAGTGTGCTTGAAAAAGATTTAGGGATATCTATGAATGGCTTATTAGATTTATAAAAAAAATTAAAATTTCACTTCATATCATAAAGTTTTTCTGGATCAATCTTGTAACAATAACTACATCTCTGTTTTGGAGTCTAAATGAAATGGTTACTGTGGACAGACTGCAGCAAGAAAAAGGTGTAGAAAACACATGATGGAGACTGATGAATTTGTTTCAAGCACCTTTGAAATTTAACTAATGGACACCATTACCATCTCAACAACATACCTGAAGATGAAAAACCTTTGTAATTCTATAAGGAATGAAACTCAGGCAGACATAAAGATCGACAACCATCATACAGTCCACGGCCAGCATATTTTCCCCAGGTATTTGGCTTCATGTTAAATTTCAAGATTTTTCAAGATTCTCTTGGTTTCAGAACTTAGTATTTTCCTGTTTTGAACAGATTTTTTCGTTATCATTTTCATTTCCCAAAGTTTTTCTACTCATATCTTCAGTAGCAGCATTGCACATATTCTCAGTTTTTGCTTCATATATTTTAACTTGGATTGCATTCTGAGATCAATTATTCAATTTTCAGTTCAATTGACCTGGCAAACATCACAACAGCCATTTATAGCACAGAGCTGTGTAAACGACTGAAAAGTAGCTTTTTTGCTTCTAATTTTTGCACTATGAAACAACATTCTCCTTGTGAATAGCTTGGCTTATTTATATGCTTTTGGCTTTCATTCTAGCAGTTGCCACTTCTTAAAGATGTGTCCTGGTGTCTGACACCGACGCAACACCAACATATTAATCACATTCAATCAATTTATTTTCTCAAAATATTACCGATGCCAACGTGTCAGTATCGTGTCAGGTGTTCGTAGGATATGTGTATACACCATGGAGGTCTTATCATTGACATGACATCCCTATTAATAAGAAAAGAATCAAAATGAACAACGAATTGCAACATACAACTCTCACCAATATCGGAACAACCCTTAATCTCAAGTTCTCAACCAAAATCAATTATTTGCTTACCATTTGATCCTTTCACTAGATCCTCATGGTTTGAACAGAAGTAGAGAGAAATGGCACTTCCAACCAAAGCAACAACCATCTTCTACAAGTGCAATGTTGAATGAAGTTAGAGATGATTTTATGGTAGCTTTGAGATCTATCAGAATGTGAGAGTTGGAATACTTTCTTTGTTTAATAGTAGGAAAACAAGTTGCAATAATATAATTTATTACATTAATCATGTAAGTAATTATGACCTCTATTTGAAAAAGAATTGTAATTTTACAAGATTGTTACAAAGTTAGCACTGACAATTTACAGAATTTATTCAGGAACAAGATTTACAAATACATGTATTACCAATATAAGAATACAGATCCAATGCTTATTCAAAATCTTAATCAAGATAGAAATTCACATACAAACAATCAAGAATAAGCATTCATTCAACATAAAAAATAAAGAGTAAGGATAAGAAAATTGTGCACTGGGGTTTATACTGGTTCGGTTATCAACAAGATAAGCTACATCCAGTCTTGAAATCTAAACCAGATTTCAGCCTTTCCAATAGAATGACTTGAGTACGTTTTTTACGGATTGTCCAGCTTTAAACATAGTCTATCTATCTAACTCACTCACTTCTATTTCCACACCACCTTATCCCTAGAGTCAATCGCCAAACTCACACGAGATGAAGATGAGACTCCTTCTTGATGAACTCACGCACCAACGAAGATCGTCACCAGTATACACCACTAGATTTCTAGAACTTTCTTTACAATAGTTTTTACAGAAAAGTTAAAAGAGGACTAATGAAGACTCAATCACAATTTGAATTTCACACAAAAGGAATTTGCCAAATGAGTATTTTGTGTGTGGTTACAATTATTTCTCTCAAAGTGTTTTTCCTGATTTCAGTGTTATGAAACGTGTAATGAATAATTGTTGAAGTTATTTTGATCGATTCATTTTATATATGTTTAGAAAAACAACAGGTAAATCGATTGCTCAATCAATTTTATAATATTTTAAAACCAGCTTAATCGATTGCCCAATCGATTATCGCGTATCTTGTTTTTCTTGAATCTTGAACATATAGAAATGAATCGATTTGCCAATCGATTCTTTTAATGCATAAATCAGAAACTGAAGCCAAGTTCATATCAAAATCGATTGCATAATCGATTATAGGTGTTTTGTTCAAACAACGAGATCAAAACAATTGATTACTCAATCGACTCATATTCATTCACATAATCGATTCTAGGTGTTTTGTGAATACCCTAGAAAGATTCCCTCATCTGCCTTAGGATCAAACTTTCCTAGGTGTTTTTTGCCATTATTCAATACAAAGCATTTGCATCCAAAGACTCTAAAGTAAGAGATATTTGGTTTTCTACCTTTGTATAACTCATAGGGAGTTTTTCTGAGTATTGGCCTAATTAGAACCCTATTAACTACATGTGTGGCTGTGCTTATTGCATCAGCCCAAAAATACTTAGGAAGATTTGAGTCTTTAATCATAGTCCTAGCTAATTCTTTTAAAGACCTATTCCTCCTTTCTACAACTCCATTTTGTTGTGGAGTTCTTGGGGCTGAGTACATGTGGTGAATTCCATGTTCTTCACAATAATTATCAAAGGACTCATTCTGGAATTCCCCACCATGATCACTCTTGATGGACATTATTTTCTGGTTTGCCTCATTTTGTACTAAGTTTGCAAATCTTTTAAAAACTGGGAAGGTTTCACTCTCGTGAGCCAGAAAAAATGTCCAAGTATACCTAGAGTAATCATCTACTATCACAAAACCATACAAGTTACCTCCAAAGCTTTTAATTTGAGATGGACCAAACAGATCCATATGTATTAATTGGAGAACCCTATCAGTTTTTACTAAATCTATTGGGGGAAAGGATGACTTAACTAGCTTAATTTTCTCACAAGAATCACACAGTTTATCCTTAGTGAACTTTCTGTTTGGGAGTCCTAGAACTAATTGCTTACTTACTAGTTTATTAAGGTGATCCATATGTATATGAGCTACCCTTTTATGCCATAACCAGTTTTGATCAGAATTGGATAATAAACAGCAAATAGTACTAGCAAGCAAAGCATTAAAATCAAGCATGTATATGTTATTGACTCTTTCACCTACCAATTTCATTTCTTTATTCTCCTTATGCTCAAGTATACAAGATTGAGATGTAAAGCATACCTGGAAGCCTTTGTCACAGAGCTGACTTATACTCTAGCAAATTATGTTCTAAACCCTCTACATACAGAACATTATTGATGGCTATTGATGATGCACTTCCTATGTCTCCAATACCACATATCTTACCTTTGTTATTATCACCATATTTAACATAACCTCCTTCTTTTAAGTTTAAAGACAGGAACTTTGACTTGTCTCCTGTCATATGCTTGGAGCATCCACTATCTAGGTACCATGAGTACCTTTGGGATGCCAAGCATACCTGCAAAATAAAATCAAAATTTGATTTTAGGTACCCAACTTAAATTGGGTCCTGGAGGGTTAGTTTCACAGTACATTGATTTCTTTATTTTCCAAATCTGTTTCCATCCTTTATTAGCAAGCTTTTTCAATTTACAATTAAAAACAAAATTTCAATTTTTACAGCAAAAGTGACATGTAACAACAAAGGATGAATTCTGATTTGGTTTAACAAACATATCATTCGTATACTTTTATCTAACAAAATTCTGATTCCTTTTAGCATTGCTGTTTTTCTTATAACCAAGTCCAGATTTTACATTTACATTTCTCTGGTTGCTAAGAAGAACAGTTAGATTGTTTTTACTACTTGTAAACTTTGCTAAATCAGATTTTAATGACTCAACAGTTCTTTCAAGTTCCATACACCTAGTAAATCTATCATGTGATTCTTTTTTCAGATTTTCATTCAAGTCTACAATCACCTTATGATCTTTTTTAATTTCTTATTATTATTATTATTATTATTATGATCTTTTTTTATAATCATAGAGAATCTTATAATATCTCTTATTATTATTATTATTATTATCATTATTATTATTATTATAATTTATTCCTAATTTAGGATTTAGCGTATGTTTCTCTATAAATAGAGATTAATATTGAATCTTTTGTAATCAATTCAATAGCATTGTCAATGGAAAAAGTATTTAAAAGTTTTTTTTTTCTTTTCCAATGAATGATGTTCTTTCTTCTTTTAGATTTACTAAAGAAGAATGTATAAGCTTGTGTAATTTGAATATGATTAACTTAGTAATTTTTTTTTTACTATTTCTTATTATATAAATAAAGCCTTTATAATTTTCCATCGTGTTTAAAGTTTAACAATTATTTGATTTCTATCGCAATAACATTATTACTATTGTATATGTATACACTCTTTAACGATGACAATTCTCCAATAAAACATAATTTTGTCAATGTCGCGGCCCAAAATTTCAAGTTTTCCTCGAATTCAATAGAGTTGCCACTAAAATTTATTTTAAAATAGGAAAAATATTGGGAAAACCCTTAAAAAATAAAAATAAAAAAATAAAAAATGTTATTTGATATCAGATTTTGAGTTGAGTTAAAGAGTCAATTATGTGTAGGGAATGGAAGGTATCAACACTCTACAACTGTTAAGAATACGGTTACCTATAATTAATTGTGAAAAATTATATCAACTTAAATATATTTATTTCCCTTAATTATTAAATACGAATATAAATTATTTTTTATAAATGTAATTTTTTGAGATAAAAGTGTGTTTAAAAAGAGTGGAAAAAAAAGTTTTTATTAGTGTGTTTTACAAGAGTGTGATCGTGCTCCTACGTATCTCCCGGTGCGATGGTGAAATTAAAGCTACATAGTTCTTGGTAGAAAATATGAATGTGTTGATTGAGATGTCACATCTTGTTTAATCCTCTTAATAATATTTTATATTATTTTTTATTTTTAAATTGAGTTTCAAAACCAACAAATAGTTTAACTTGTCTTAACAACTCCAAGATTAAGAAAAACACATCTAATTAATTAAATTTTAAAAAGTTGATTTTAGATCTATTTATTTATAAAAAAAAATTTAAAACTATCAAAATATATAATTTTTATTACGCAACTCTAGGATTAAATATGTCATTTTTAGTTAATTTTTATGATTTAATTGTTTATGATTTTTAATTTATTTATGAAGATGAGATTTAGAACCACCAAGTTGTCACAATTTGTGTTCTAATAACTCAAAGATTAAAAAGATGCCACATCTAGTTAATTTTGAATGAAATATTTGTTATAAGTTTATTTTTTTTTATTTAAAAAAAATGATACTAAATATTAAATAAGTTTAAAAGATTCTTCGAAATAAAATTAGTAATGAACACGAAAATAAAATAGCAAAAAGAAAAATATATGGACTTGTAACTTAATCTATTTAAATAGAAAAAAAAATTTTAAATACTAATTACAAATATAATCCTCTTTTAAAATATTTTGTAATTTAATAAGTGAAAAAATAAAATTCATTTTAATATTAAATAGCACAACCCAAAAAAGAAAAAAAAACTAATATAATGTAAAATAAATGATATTTATAGCCATTTAATTATGTGATTATGTCTATAATTACTTATATTAAACAAAATTATCAATATTAAATGAAATAAACACATCTAATAACTACTTAATGTGAAACCGGCATGAAGATGGAGACCGTGAACCATACATCTATTACCAAAATCACGTTTTGTTCGAAAAGCATATAAGGAAACATGAAACAAATTTCCAAAATGTAAGACCCATCATCATTTATCTAGAATATGATAATTGGATCCTTATACCTTAATAAATAGAGGTAATTAACAATGAATAATAAATCAGAATCACCATCATAACTGAAAACTACATTTAGAAATATAGTTTACAATATGTTTAGTAGATTCATAAAATATTACATCTTGAAATCAAACTACGATTGACTGATTACATCATAAAACAAAAAAAAAACTAGAAAAAAAATCAAATTCTAAGTCCAGGAGTTTGGAACTGCTCTTCTGATGAAATTTTCATGTCTCATGTTCCTCCAGCTGCTAAAAAAAATAATAATAATTGGGATGAGATAAAATATCTCAGTGAGCTCTATAAATAAGAGGAAAACAATTTCAAAAAGTTTCTTTCATAAAAGTGTATAAAACATACAAAAGTAGTTATACATCTCAAGAAAAAATAGCAATCATTAATATTATTATTATTATTATTATTATTATTATTATACATGTCTATTTATATATATGTATATATATATATATTATTATTATTATTATTATTATTATTATTATTATTATTATTATTCTGAACAACATATGCATGACCTCAAATCTTTTTCCTTTGGAATAAGGAAAAAGTCGCCCAATATCTTAGTGTGGGTCACCAAGATATTGAGTCCTGATTGGTAAAGGTGGTCTGGCCAAACCCCAATTAGCGTCCTGATTGTTCTCCTTTACCTGTTATTTTATGCCTGAAATAACCTAAATGTCCCAGCATGAATAAGGCCATGCATGCTCTGATCAATGATATTGTACAAAACTTACATGTTTTGTATGAAATGCACTTATTATATCTTATATAAAATGCATCATTCATCCACGACAATTTTCAATAAATTAAGCGATATGCTTAAACTCATAATAATTAAATCTTAAGTCCTTAATTCATAACGTAAATCCATAGCCATTCAAATTTCTTAAGAGTTTTATTCATTCTTGCAAATCACATAGTAGAATATATTCAGCACAATGGTCACTAATAATTATTGATGAAGGGTCAAATTACTTTAGAAAATTCCCAAAAATTTCCTTGAAAGCTAACTCAATTAAGAGCATAATGCAATTGATCTCATTTCAAAATAGGAAACTTATAATTTAGGAAAAATCACGCACTAAAACTAATTTACACACGCGACAGAAAAGTCTGCATCACAAAAGTCATTAATAATTATTGAAAAACGGTCGAATGACAATATAAAATTTTGAAACTTTTACTGAAAGTAGGTAACTCACCTATAAACACAACATAGTTGGTCTCATCTCAAAATTCGAAATTAATAATTCATGAAAAAGCTGATTCTAAGACTTGTTTACATAGTTTTGTTTTTATTTAGAAAATCAAACTTAAATACAACAATTCTCCTGCAATAGTTCTCGCAGTATTTTCATTAAACACCTCTCATGCATTGAATATTTGGGATAAAAATAGAATTTTCTCTCCACTAGTAAATAAAACCATATATTTTAAATACATGCACTTAAAATCATCATTCTAACCGAAATTAAGGTAACATAACACAGTTTCACAAACACATATCAGAGGCAACAACAGCAGTAACGAGCATACATCGTGCTCGACAAGCATAATCACCTTAAATATAGTGATACACATATAATTAAATTTTTCCTAAAACATAATTCATTCACAAACATCACAACCATAAACAACAGCCTACATTCTAACTTATTTTCAACAATTTCAGAAAATGAAATCCCTAATCATAACAACAACAAAAAAATAAAACCCTTTGATAAAAAGAACTCACCGGTTGTGACAAGGAAGAAGATGAGGTTCTGATTAACTTGGTTGTTGAGCTCCCCTTTTTCTTGAATTGTCACTTTGATTCAAATTTTTCAATTTTGAATTATCATTCTTCACTGTTGAAGCTGATTAGGTACAAATTGAGACATGCAAAGTTAAAAAAATGGGTTTGAGGACCTTTATCAAGCTTTTGGGTTTACTGATTTGCTTCAATATGTAGGCTAAAACGAGGAATGGGAAAGCGCAGAAATGGAATGGCGGCACAAGCTAGGCAGGAAAGGTGGGATGGGAAAGGAAGTAGTACACTCGAGGAAGGCAACTTTTTTTAACATTTCTTTATTTTTTGTTTTACTTTGTTTTTGTTTTGTTTTGTATTTTTAATGTTAAATGTCATGTAATAAAACTATAACATATTTCTTTTATTTAAATTATCTTTATTTGGTCGGACAAGATTGAGGTATTATAGATGCCCCTATTTAATTATATTTTAGCAGTCAAAATAACATTGTAGTAAAAGTAAATAAGTTCGAATGTAAGAGAAAACAGAAAATAATTTGACTGTAATGTAAAAAAAAAGTCGATAATTGAGAAAATGAAAAAAAAAATGTAAAATTTTTTGGTGATTGGCAAAAAAAAAATAGACAAATAAAAAAGCAATAATAAATAAAAAACATGATCGTAGTTGAATTGATGACCGATGATCGACATAAATAAAAAACATATTTATCTTTGGATTGGTTACCGATGCGTAGATCGACATAAACAATGTGATGACATAAACAATGTGATCGTCTTCGGATTGATTATCGATGCGTATATCGACATAAATAAAAGGTAATTGCAAGCAAACATGAGTTTATAGGGTAAATAAAGGGAAATTGTTTTTTATTTTATTTTAAAAAAACATGTTTACGGTAATTGCAATGCAAACGTATAATGAATAATGTGACACAAAATTTGATTACCGATGCATTGATCGACATAAACAATGTGATGGCATAAATAATGTGATCGTCTTCAGATTGATTACCGATGCGTAGATCTACATAAATAAAAGGGAATTGTAAGCAAACATGAGTTTATAGGGTAAATAAAGGAAATGTTTTTTATTTTCTTTAAAAAAAAATATGTTTATGGTAATTGCAATGCAAACGTATAATGAATAATGTGACACAAAAGTTGTTGAGTATAAATAAAATACACATATAAGATATGCATGATTCATTCATTATAAATGATATAAGGTTGTTGAGTATACGTAAAATATGAGTGAAGATGCATATATCATGTGTGACTATTTGAAAGATTCATACAATGAAGATAAATTCTTGTTTATTTTTTTTGGTCCCCGATCTTTATGCGACTTTATACACCTACAAGATTCAATGAATCAATGAAGATAACAATCGTTCTTTGCATGATGATTCTAGTATATCTAGTGTAATCACCTTTTGGTTTTTGTTTTTGTTTTTTTGAGGCCAATCAAATGTGCATTGTTTAAAATACTTACCCTTCATTTTTCTTATACACCCATATATCTCGCGTTCTCGTGTATATATTTTCAAGTGTTAAAATATTTAAGATAGTTTTTTTATATTTTCATATATTTCAAATTCTAATATTTATTATCATAAAATGACAATTTAAAATACTAGAACAAATCAATCGTGAAACTACGTTAGTTTAGAAACAAACAACATTAGAAAATGTACATTCATTACATTAGAAACAAAACAAATGGAGTTACAATATATGGATAAGTGTGTTTTCTTAGTTGGAAAGATAACAAACGCTTGTCATTCTTATAAGTTAGGGGTCTTGTTGGTCAGCCTCCAAGAACAATAATTGCCCCAGTTTGAACCGCTTGACCTTATTTGCTATCCCTAACTTTTGCATGGACCCCTCATCTAAGTTTTCAATCCATCGGGATGCTCTAATTTTTGCATAGGTTTCCTTTTCAGGTTTTCAACCTAGCCAACCCAATTTTTTATTATTTTCATTTTTTTAAGCATAATATTTCTTGAGTGCAAGCTCATCTTCATCCATTTCTGCGAGTATTAGAGCTGTCAATTTGACAAACCCCCTAATTATTGGCCCCAGCCCATATTTTGGAGGGGCCAAAAAAATTAATAATTTAAAAGGCCCCATAAAATAAAAGCCCCTAAAATTTTGTGGGCTTAGGGGGCCTATAAGCCCACTTTTTAATAATTTTTTTTTCAAGAAAAAAATCTTAAAATTAACAAAATATTGGGGGCCTATAGACCCCAGGGCCCCCTCCCTTAAGCCCCATGAAATAATGAGCCGAAATTTAAAAAAAATTATTTTGATAGGGGGCCTAATAATAAAACAAAAATTTAAAAGGGCTTTTTTGACGGCTCTAAATGAGTGTGTGTTAGTAGTTTCTTTTTGAAGGCAATTTCTCAGTCATTTTCTCATGACTAGGGCTAGACAAACGAGATGGACCCGCTTTATATCGCCCGACCCGCAACTGGTGAGCAAAATTGGGTCGGTTGGATCGGACCAAATGGGTCACACGGGTAGAATTAAAGGGTTCAATAGGGTAGACTCGGGAGGGTTCGGGTCATGTATTTTGGACCGGTGGTGACCGACCCGCCCGGTAACAGTTTATAATATTTATTAGTAAGTGTTGGACTGGGTCTACTAAATCCAATTTAATTTGGCCCACTATTATAACTCAACCCAAAACCTAATTTCAATCAGTTTCACAATCCCACCCACAACCTAATTTTATTCTCTCATCATCATCCTCTCATGAACCCTAGTTCTTTACACTAGCAAACCCTAATTCTTTCAAGCTTCAGCGGCGGCCAACGACGGTCAATGGTGGCCACATCCACTCCAGGTTATCACTCTATCTCTTATTTCTCAACTCCCTAACCTTTTTCGTTCCAAACTTTTTAATCTCATTTTTCAAAACTATCTTTTTTCGTCTTTGTTGTTTTAAATCTATTAGTTTCGTCTTTGCTAGTTTCGTTTATGTTAGTTTCGTCTTAGTTTCGTTTTTGATTGTTAGTTTTGTCTTTGTATAAACATTTTCCTCTTTGTTAGCATTTTCAATCTCGTGTTTAAAAATAGCATTATTCATCTCTGTTTTTTTTTTAACATGTTAATTTGTTTCTAATCTATTTTGCATTGTGTTAGGGTTTTTATTTCTTTTTATTATGATTAGGTTTTGATTTAACTATTGTTTCTGATTTTGGATTTTCTAGAGTTTGATTTCTTTTTTCATGTTGTTTTATATATTAGAATTTTGATTTAATTTTTATTTTTGCATGATTAGGGTTAGGTTTTCAACTCTTTTTTTTCTTCATCTTTATGTGATTGATTTTCTGTTTTTGCATAGCAACTTATAATTATTTTACATTCTATCAAAATGTTTGAACACCCCGATGAATCATCATCAAACAAGAATGTTCTTGTATTATTGGAGCTTGGTTGATATTTCATATAGCTAATTAAATACTGTTTTCAATTTTCTTAACTATAATGTGTTATTATGTAGTAATCAGCCTCACCTTAACATGCAGTTTGTCTTGTTCTTAACTCTATTATTTGTCCTACTAATTGTTTGTCTTCATCTGAAATTGTTTGTTTTTGTTCTTATGAATATGTTAGGTGAGTTGGTTGTGGTTTGTTTTATTACTATTAAGGCAAAGAATCTACCATGTCCAATTTTCCACATTAATCCTTACTTTTTAACTTTCTTTTATGTTCTTAATGTTGCTATCTTCAATCTTCATCGCGATAACAAATTTTTTAAGTATACTATTTTGTTTTACATGCTATTGAGTGGTTCCTTTCTTCCTTCTTCTTCCTCGGACTCAAGTTGGAGGAGTCTTCATTTGGATTTTCTTAATGTTTTCCATGGATTTGTCTGTGTTTTTCATATATTTGTGTGCTTTTCACATATTTGAGAGGTAAAATTAAATCTTAATATATTCATTGTTGTTATTTGATAGATTTACCAATTTTAATTGGAATGACTAACTTATTTATTTTTTTTATTTCATTTTCTTTGCTTATTGTTTTAATTTATATGTTTTTGTGTGCTTTTTATTTGTTAATAAGTGTGATTGTTTTGCAGATTTACTGCTTTATAAGCATTGTTAAAAGAAAACTAAGGTACTACATTTTTTCCATTTTAAGCCTTGTATTACATTTTTCTATTTTAACCCTTGTATTACATTTTTTCCATTTTAAGTCTTATATTACATTTTTTTCAATGAATTTAATTTTTGCAGTTGTAAAGATAATTAATAGTTATGAATATGATTTCTAACTACTGCTTTGAAGTTTTGCTGGCATTGGACTGATGTTTTCTAGTCATCCATTGAATTTGAAAGAGAATAGTAAAATAGCTATATTTTGTTTGTTGCATAGTTAGTTATTTTGTACTCTAATTAGTAATTACTAATTGATTTTTGTTCAATTTTTTAGATTGGCCAACAAAGATGACAAGGGTGGACATTGATATTATTTGTATTGATTTTTTTATAAGGACATTGAACATTTAGTTTAAGATCTTTAGATTTTTTAAACATTTTAAGTTTACATTTTAATGGTTATAATTATAAATATGTTTGCATTTCCATTATAAATTGGTGGAATATATGTCAATGTTGAGATTTATAAACATGATGCTTTAATGGTTATTTTTATCTATAACATCTAAAAATTAGAGTTCTAGAATGCTCATTATAAAAAGAAATTGGAAAAAAATTGCTCAATTTTAAACAAAAAATTAAAATAGTTAAATAAATAGAATTTTGGAAGATAAAAATAAAAACAAATGAAATGATTTTTTAATTAAAAAATTACTAGAAAATAAATGGGCCAAAAATATTGATTGGGCCAAAAAACCAAAAATGTCAACAAAAAAAAAAAAGGTTAAACCCGCATGAGCCCATCCGCCTAACCCGTTATCCGTCTAATCCGAATTCTTTATTGGGCGAAAATGAGTATGTAAATTCTACGAAAATTTGACCCTGTACCCCCCAAATTATCCCTGTACCACCAAATATTTTTCAAAATGCCAAAAATGCCCTAAATTTTTTTTTACTATTTTACTGAATGTAAAGTAAAAAAAAAAAATTTCACCTTTTTTACATTCCCAGAGCCAGTAAAAGAATTCCGGTAAGTTCAAGTTTTTCGGTAACTTCCGGAAACCTTTAAGCCAATATTTCCGGTACACAACTTAGTTCCGGAAAACTTCATCCACAAGATTTCCGGTACAGAAGACAAAGCTTGTGTACCGGAAAACTTCCTGGCCAAGTTTTCCAGTACAGAACAATTTTTTTACATTTTATTTTTTAGTTTTTTTAATTTTTTTAATTTATTTTAAATGTTAACAGATATGGATGAACCGTTACTATTAATGGATAAAACATGCGTCGATACTACAAATAGTTTTGACACAAATCAGGTATGAATAAATATAAGTAATATTAATATTGTAAAAATATATTATGGTGATTAATTATAATTTATTTTAATTCAGATATTTGATTCAAGGGACGCTGTTGTGAAATGGGCAAAAGAAACTGGCATAAAAAATAAAGTTACTGTTATTATCAGAAGATCAGATATAGAGACAGGAGAGAAAGAAAGGAGAAATAAATTAATATTAGGATGTGACAAAGGAGGAAAATACAAGGGTGTTGTTAGTTCAAATCGAAGTTAAACAAAAAAGTGTGATTGTCCTTTCAAGCTTAGATCAAAACCATTAAAAGATGGTTCAGGATGGAAAGTTAAAGTAATTTGTGGAATTCACAACCATGAATTACCTGATACTCTGGAAGGGCATGCATATGTTGGATGGTTAGATGATGAAGAAAGAAAGCATGTTCATGACTTAACAAAATATAATGTTGCACCGAGACACATATTACTAAGATCTCACAAATATATAAACAGAGAAGTATCATTCAATTGCACGTGAGAGATAATAGAACAAAGATGCAACATTTATTCAAGTTAATTGAAGCTGCAAAATATGTGTGTTGGAATAGAATGCGTGAAGACTTCGATGTTATGAGAGATATTTTATGGGCGCATCCAGATTCAGTGAAGTTGTTGAATTTGTTTCTGATTGTGTTGATTATGGACAATACCTACAAAACCAATAAATACAGAATGCCATTACTTGAAATTGTTGGTATGACATCAACAAAGAATACATTTGTAGTTGGATTTGCTTTTTTGGAATGTGAGAGGAAAGATAACTTTTGTTGGGCATTAGAGAAACTAAGAGATTTATTTGTTACACAAAATAAATTTCCTCAAGTAATTGTGACAGATAGAGATCTTGCGTTAATGAATGCAGTCAGTATTGTATTTCCAAATGCTATTAATTTACTTTGTCAATTTCATATCGACAAAAATGTTGGAGCAAAATGCAAGCAACATGTCTTAAAGGATAGACAAGAGTCGGTATTGAATATGTGGAAAGACATTATGTATTGTAGTGATAAAAAATACTATAGCATGCGGTTGTACATGTTTGAACAATCATGTGTTGATTGTAAAATGTTTGTTGATTATGTGAAAGAAACTTGGTTGAATCCACATAAGGAAAGATTTGTTGAAGCATGGACAAATCAAGTGATGCATTCAAATCTCTCAGCTGGACACTGCCTTCTAAAGACGTCTTTCAACCAATCCAGTCTATAGTGTGGACCTCTAGTCTTCATGGTCTCCTCCCAGATCTCTTTTGTGCTCACTCCTAATAGATGGAAGGCAAGATTACATGTCGTTACTTTATCTACATCAGGTGGACTGTAGAACTCACCCCTAATAGGCAATCCGAGAAGATTGGCAACATCGTCTAAAGTGATCGTCATTTCACCAAATGGCATGTGAAATGACGATGTCTCGGAATGCCATCTTTCAACAAAGGCAGATACCAGGTGGTTGTCGATCATCTTCAAAATACCCCGTTGCAAGGGGTTTAAACCTGACAAATTAACCCAGTTCTCTATGGGTCGTGGAAGTACCGGCGGAGTAAATTGTTGCATTTTCTTTCCATGCGCAACAATTTTCAGCAATGGTCGCTCCTATATACAAAGAAAATATATGACATTAATATTAAATATAGAGCAAGTAATAATTAATATTAAATATTAAATACAGAATACAAGTAATAATTAATTAAATATACCTCACCAAACCATAGTCTAGCTGAAACATGATAACGATATCGTGTAAGGACAGACAAATCATGAGGTCCTCCAGGATACCGTGTGAGCTCACCAGGTACCTCAGCTATAGCCTGCCCCTCCTCTATATGCTCTCCCTCATGAGCAGGTGCAGCCTCCTCATGTACAACCTCCTCCTGTACCACCTGCTCTTGTACCACCTACTCCTGTACCATCTGCTCCTGCTGATACATATCCACATGATCATGATGTTCCACATCGTCTTCTTCAATGATCACCCGTCTTCTTCTCCTTGAAGCAGTCGGTCGAATCCTTTCAGGAGGATTCATCACGGACGATGTCGAAGTATCAGTGTCACGTGTAACTCGTATTATTTTGTTGTCTCTTCCTCGCGCGCCCACTGAAAAATTAAATAAATAAAATAATAAATTCATTAATTATACAATTATAATTAAAAATTAAAAAAAAATTCAAACTTCCGAAAAACTTGATGTCCAAGATTTCCGGTAACTACCGGAAATGTTTACAGCAAGTTTTCCGGAATACAACTCTATACCGGAAACCTTGGAATCAAGTTTTCCAGAAGTGGCCTCTCTACCGGAAACCTTTGATTCAAGTTTTCCGATAGTTCTTATGTACTGGAAATATTTCAACCAAGTTTTTCGGGGTGTTTCTTCTGTACCGGAAAACTTAGACTCAACTTTTCCAGAAGTTTTGTAAAAAAACTCACTTTTTAGTTCCGGAAATGTAAATAGTGAAATGGAATTTTTTTAACGTTTTATTATATATAAGAGGGCAAAAATGTCATTTCATTCATAAAATGGGGGTATAGGTATAATTGGGGGGGTATGGGGTCAAATTTTCAAATTCTACCCACAGTTTGGGTCGATTAGAGAATTTGGGCCCGAACCCGCCCTACCCGAACCATTGTCCACCTCTACTCGTGAGACATGTCAAACTTAAGCATCCATCATTACTTTAGGTGCCTATTCAATTTTATTGTTCTTGGTCCAAAAAATTTATTATTGTTAGATGAATGTGTTGGGATTGATGTTCAATTATTGGATTCAAATTATAAATAGTGGGGGAAATCCTTATGAGTCCTTTCTTCTTGCCCGCTCCCAACTTCATCCGAATTGTTGGCGCGTATAACATGGCTTTCGAAATTACTTTTTAGTACTTGAAATGGATTCCCTTTGTCCCCTTCAGCTTTAATATCTTCATACTGCTTCGCCACAAGGAGAACTCAAGGATGAAACAAAGATATGTGTATTTCAATTATAAGAAGTGTTTTATCGACATAACTCATAAGAATTTATGTGTTATTAGACCTGTCTATGATCAAAATGGAAATATAAATCATGGATGAATATGGCGAACCTGAAACAAACTATTAAGATCGTTTCCCCAAGGATTAAGGCTCACTTCAACCTTAGACGAGATGAACTGACGTATAAGCTTGATGAACTTAGCCCTGCTAACCGATTGTGATCGTACGTCAGCCCCTTTGAGAAGGAACTTTCAATATGTTTCCCGTTGTATACATACTAGGGAACTTTTGGCTTGTCATAACCAAGAAGATTGTAATTATCTCTTAGGGAGCCATTAGAGGTTTTGTTGCATTTGTACTTGTTCTCCTTTTTTTCTGAGTCTAACTTATTTTATCTTGTTTGCAGCGAAAAAATGGCTTCATTTTCTTTCATAAAGAAATATAAGTCGAAGGGCACTAAAGAATCTCCATCGGCTCCTTCTCATGTTCCTCTAGTTCCTCCTCTTCAAAAGGGAGTGATTGGAGATAATAAGACTTTGGAGGCCATTCCTGCTTCTCCACTACACACCACTCTAAGTTTCTATCAACAAGAGTCTGAACTTCATTGACCTTGGTGATGGCCCAAGACAGAAGAAGGCAAAGACAAGAGTTTCTACTAGGAGGCATCACCAAGGTCATTTGAATAAGGGCATTACGGTGGTAGATAAATCTTTTTCATTTCCTAGTGCCATTTATGCTTAACTTCCCAAAGGTCTTGCTGGACTTAGTGCCATAGTAAGTGAATTTGATGTTTCAAGCTTGGGTAAGGCAACATTATGGGTCATTAGAATATTCTCACAAAGAGCTTGCCATACTTGTGTAAGGTCTTTGTAGTGTATGCTTTGATGATGACCACAAATCAAGAGTTTTCATTTGAGGTGGAAGCTCTTCACTATGAAGTTGCTGACCTTACTGCAAAACATCTTGACCATGAAAATACTATACCAGACCTCAAAGAAAAAATCAATCATGCCAAAGATCTTCTTCGGAGGCCAATGAAAGGTTTAATTTCAGAAATTATTAAAGTGGTATAAGTAATTTAAAATTAAAGAGTTTAATTTCTATGTATTAATACTTTAAAAAGTTTTAAACAGTTAATAAATCATAATCAAATAAATAGATGATTTTATAAGTATTTATGATAAAATTCAAACATTATTAACGATATAATAATTATGGTTGATTGACAATGTATTTTTTTTTATACTGATTGTATATATAAATTAAATTTAAAAGTTAATTAAAATTCTATATTATCATGATTTTTTATATTGTCTAAATTTTTCTAAACATCATTTAAATTATTGTCATATCATCGACATTAATGATCAAATTAAAAACGAGATCAAATATCAACGGTTTTTAAAATAATGGTATTAAAATTACAGAAGAAAAATTAGAGACTAATCGAGGGTTTACTAAAATTGAAATACAAAAATTTCATTTTAATCTAATTTTATTTTTTAAAATCGAAGTGAAATTTTTAAATCATTTATTCGTAATGTTACGAGATTACTTTTTATCTTTTTGAATTTTTATCTTATAAATAATCATGAATTGACGGTATATGGCCACTTAGATAATATCACAAATGGGTTCCTTGATTATTGCGTATAAATAAACTAAATTGAGAGATAATAGACATATATTTATTTCATATCTCTTACCACTAAGGCTAATTATACATAAACAGAAAACATATTTTGGATACAGTTGAAAATAATAGTAATTTTCCTTCGTCTCTTGGTACTGTATGGTTGCTCTTTTTTTTTTTTTTTTTCTT
>JBBPBS010001130.1:10986847-10998691 GCA_037974835.1 Cicer judaicum
TTCTACTTTGTAACACTCCTTTACTTTTGTTTTTCTTTTTAACAATTAGGGATTTAAGCAAACATAGGCCACTTATTCTTTTTTTTTTTCTTTCTTTTTTTATAATAATAATAATAATAATAATAATAATAAATAAATAATAATAATAGTAAAATTGGTGGGTTCCACTTGAAGAGTGAGCCACCCAACACTTGGTAATCAATAGTTGACTAGTAAGCTCTTAACTGACTAAAACATTAGACATAGTTTATATGAAATTAACAATTTGTAAATAAAAACAATGATAGTGAAGTGTCATATGTACGTACAAATAATTAAAGATAAATGATTGAAAGATCACATATAAAAATTATATCAATTTTGCTTCCCACACCCCTAAATTTTTTTTTAACCTAAAATACCCAAAATGCCCCTTTCACTCTTTATTCAATTAAAACACTTTTCAACCTTCAAACTAACCTTCATCTTCACTAAACCTAACCTTCAACCTTCACTAAACCATCTTCAACCTTCAACACATCTTCAACACATTCAACATCATCTTGAGTAAGGCATTGTTGTTTTTGGGTTTTGGCTTAAGCTTCTTCAAGAAATTCTGGGTTGATGATTGTTTTCTGTTTTCTGGGTTTAATGGGTTAATCTTCTTCATCCTTTAAACATTCTAGGTTGATGATTGTTTTCTAGGTTTAAGGATTTTCTGGGTTTAGAGTTTTTTGTGTTGGTCGAAAGGATGAACGTGACTCAATTCACGTGTTCTGAACTTGATGATGTACGTGAACTGAGATGCAATACGTGAACTCAATTCATGTATGTGGGCGTGAACTGAGTTCATGTAGGAAGGATTTATGAAGATGGAGTTCACGTAGAAGGGTCATGAAGTTCACGTACGCGAACTGAGTTCACGTACGTGAACTGAGTTCACGTACGTGAACTGAGTTCACGTAGGAAGGAATTCAGTGTCATTCAGGTCACGTACGTGAACTCAGTTCACGTAGACAGATAATGGAGTTCACGGAGGCAGGAATTGATATGTGATGCATCATAATGTTTGGTTTTGTCATTGCACCTGTTCATGTTTATTATGTTTTCTGAATCTTATTGTTTATTATGCAGAAATGGTGCGAACAATGTTTACTGATGGAGACGGTAATGTTATAGAAGGGCCTGAAAGTCGACGTGTTAGACCAACCGCTTCTGCACGGGCTCACCGTGCTCGGCTTGAAATGCGGTACCAACAAAGATTGCAGAGGCAACAAGCAGAACAGGCGCAAGCAGAACAGGGGCAAGCGAATGATGATGCCCATGCTGATGAGGCCCAGGCTGATGAGACACACCCTGATGAGGCCCACCCTGATGAGGCCCACCCTGATGAGGCCCAAACTGAAGCAGCTGACGGATATCTCGGGGGTCCGATTAACAGATCTGTCTTAAGGACATATGGGGATCATGTTGCGACACGACTATGGAACGACGTTGTAAGTAAATATTTATTTTAATGAAATTAAATATTTAATTTTGGTTAATGTGTTTCAACTTACATTTATATTGGTAATTTATTTCAGGATCGCGGAGAGTTAAGGGTTTTTAGCAATGGAAAAAAATTAAAAGAAGCTGTCATTGAAATTGAAGAGGTTGAGGAACTTGTTAGAAGTTCTGGTTTATATCCATTGCTAAAATGTAGCTACGAGATGATCGACAAAGGTCTAATTTCTGCCTTTGTCGAGAGATGGCATTGCGACACTAACAGCTTTCATCTTCCAATTGGGGAGATGACCATTACTTTGGACGATGTGTCTTCGCTGCTGCATATACCCGTCACCGGTGCGTTTTTTAGCATGAATATATTTAGTAAGGATGAAGCTGCGGAATTATTGGGTGAGCTAGCTGGGGTTAGTCTGGCTGATGCATATGCTGAGTTTAACATGACGTGCACAACCACTGTTCGATATAGTTGGTTGCTCGACGTATATCATCAGCGATGTGCTGATCAGCATTGGCAGATGGCTGCGAGGGCATTTCTTTTATTTTTGGTGGGTTGTACCTTGTTCAGCGACAAAAGTGCTTTTGCAGTGAGTGTTGCCTACCTAGAATGCTTTAGAGACCTCGACTCATGTGGGGGATATGCATGGGGTGCTGTTGCGCTTGCTTACCTGTACGATAATCTTCGAGAAGCGAGCATGCATCAAACTAGGACGGTATCCGGATATCTGACACTATTACAGGTATTTGCAGTTGCTTTCGTTGTTTGATTGATTTCATCTATTTGTGGTTTGTTGATTTACTGATTTATGAATATGTTATTACATATGTGCAGGCGTGGGTGTATGAGCATTTTCCAACATTGTGTGCGAATTATTGCCGACTATCTCGGAGTTATGATGAGGAATACCCGAGAGCACTTAGATGGAAACCAAAACTGGATAAAGGTTTGGTTATTCCATTTAGGAAAGCAATGGACGAGATTGATGTTGACGACATATGTTGGACACCCTATAGAGAGCATAGACTGAAGCGACCATTTGAGGTTGTTTCACTATTTAGAGGATGGATACGCTGGGGGCCCAAGATGTATGCTCACTTACCAGATAGGGTATTGCATCAATATGGACATGTCCAAACCATCCCTGGTTCACCTTTGGAGATAGTAGGCCAGACGACCACACCAGAGGAAATGGACATCATGTTTACGCAATATGCTGTTCATGTAGTTGACGCTGGGGCAGTTGTACACAGACCTGCAGACTGCGCTAATGAGTACATGGACTGGTTTCTTCGAATTTCTCATCCATATATCATTCGCAGAGAACCAGTCTATGTAGCTCCTTCAGTTGCAGAACCTGCTGATGATCATGCTCCAGATATCACGGTAAATTCATGAAACTTTAAGTTATACATTTATTAATATTATTAATCATTTAATTAATTAATGTGCTTTTTAATGCAGCGTCGGGCAATACAAATTGCAGAGGAGCTTCTGGGTCGACAACTGGTATTACCTGATGGCATCGTAATCGTCAATGAATTAATTTTGTTATTGCAATCTCAGAGTGGTGGTGGTGGTAGAGATTGGACTAATGTAATGTCATATCGTAGGAGACATAGACAGACTTAGGATTTAGATTTTGTATTTTGGATCTATTTGATATCTATTTTGGATTTTGTATTTTGGTATTGCGATATTTTGGATTATGGACATGTGGATTATAGATATTTTGGATTATGGACATCTGGATTATGGATTATGGATTATGGATATTTTTGATATTTTGATTTTGAGATATCTATTTAGATTTCAAAAAGATAATTGTTCTAAGACAATTGTTTCAATCGATTACCTAATGTTTAGAAATTACACGTTCATTGTATGTTTGAAAATTACACGTTCATTCAAATAATGCGATCCCTGTAAATATTCTCCCATTGTCGTGCGTCTTCGTTGCAATATCTTTTCCACAAATTACTTGCTGGTGGTATAGGAGAATCTGACTTTAAGTAAACCTGTTAAATTAAATAAAATTATAAATCAATTATGAATCATCGATTATAAAAAAATTATAGATTATTAATTATCAATTTATACCTGTACAAAATGACAGTTATCAACAAATGCAATAACAATGACACGATGATCTGATGTTGGTGGACTTCGAAGTGGAAAATATGTTTGCGATTGGTGGAGTGATAATGCGATGACAATCACGTTAAACTTTGAAGCAATCACATATCCCATTTCTGGAAGTGTCATCCAATTATCCTTCGTTGCAACTTGCTCAACATACACATTGTGTATAAGTTGTCGAACATAATTTTCTCCACCAAATAGTATCTCGTAATGAGACATGAACTCTTGAAGCTCATTGATACACTATTGACGGATGAATGCCCAATAGTTCTCACCCATTCCAAGTAAAGCTGCGACAGCACAATATCCACAATTACCATCATCACCGACATCAATAATGTCATCTATGAAATTATGAATTTCAACTGGCAACCAATCTTTGAAGACGAGAACTCTTGGTTGTTGAACTTTGCTAACTGATGGTCGAGGTGTGAGCTTTTGGACTGATGGTCGAGGTGCCATGTTTTCTAATTTACTGGTATCAATAGTGCTACATGCATTTGTGCCACTACATCGAGTACTTGCATCCACATACTCCCACCAAGATGGATCACGCTTCGTTGATTTATCTCTATTTGATACCTTACTTTTTCCTTTTTACCTTTTGTTTTATCCTTGGCAACTGGTGGAAACATCGATGTTTTCGATGGAAACACGATCTCTCGTAATTTACCTTTAAGTGAAATTTTGCCAGGTACATCAAGTTCTTCAAACTTTTTCACTATGACATCAATTTCATGTTTCACAGATAACTCTGAAGGTTTACTCGATGCATCAACATGAAAAGATAGTTTACTCCACCAAACATGAATAGCAGTTAATGGAATGGAATGTGGGATCATACTATACATGGCTATTTCACATGCACAAGGTAAACCATGAATTGTCCTAATTGTGCAACGACACTCAGTCTGATAAATACCTACAAACTTGACGCGGTCATACTCTGCCGCAATGTGATCAATTGCATTTTTTGACACAACACCACACAAATTCGCATATAATCTATTACTATATCGATGCAGCTTTTGAATTATGCTCTTTTCAAATGATGCAATTATCTCATTGTGTTGTAATGCAATCATATTGTTGATGGTTTCCCAAACACTGCATAGATCACCAATACTATCTTGTAATATCCTTTTCAAACTCCAATGCGCCGACTCAACCCTTTGTGTTGTGGTGTTCCCAAAATGCATAACTCTATTTGTCCATGCCTCAACAAACCTTTCCTTGTGAGGAATTAACCACTGCTCGTGTACATAATCATAAAAAATAGAACAACTACTACAAATTCCTTCAAAGATAGCCAACTTCGTGTAATATTGAGTCTCATCATAACTATAAATAAGAGCCTCCCATGCCTCCATTATTTGCACTTGCTTCTTTTTTGGAAACACAGTCGTCTTGCACTTGGCTTTCACATTCTTGCATATATGAAACAAGCATAATAAATTCACTACTTTTGGAAAAACATTTTCAACCGCGTTCATCAAAGCAAGGTCTCTATCAGTAACGATGACTTCAACTTCACCACTTGTAATATGTTCTTTCACCATTTGTAGTGCCCATATGAAGTTATCAACACACTCAGATTGTAGATATGCAAATCCCACACAAAATGTCATTTCAGTAGATGTAACACCAATAATCTCAAGTAATGGCATTCGATATCTACAAGTCTTGTAAGTGTTATCCATAATCAATATTATGTGAAAATTATTTATAAGAGTGATAGCGTCTGGATGGCCTCAAAAGATGTCCCTTAACTCATCTGAACCTTCTACTTTCCTATATTGATACACGTATTTGTCGCGTTCCATCAATGTCAAAAGATGTTGCATTTCTATTCTATTATCTCTAAGTGATGAACGATATGCTTGACGTACATTGTAAACTTGTTTTATTGTCATCAAACTTTTAACATTGTGATCCCTCAATGTCATTAAAATGTTTTTTGGTTTTACAAAGTTCTTTGTCATATCACCAAGTACATTTTTCTCATCTTGAGACAATCGGCCTAAGAAAGAGTGACCGGTAAGTTTTTTAGCCAATTCGTGGTTATGGAGACCACATATGACATGCAAATACCATCCATCACCAACACTTGATCGTGTTCCTCTCAATCTAAATGGACAATCACATTTTCTAGTCCAAGTACTCTTCGTAATATTTGGATTCTTCCATGGTCTATATTTACCACTTCTTTCACAACCAAGAATTAATTTTGTTTTTGTTCTTGGTCGTGCGGTCGCATTTTCAGATCTAAAAATCACAACAACAATTCCATTTTCCCTTCCAACCTTTCTAGCCCATTTCAATAATTCATCTCGTGTATCAAACATCACGCCGGTTGTAAACATATATATCAGTCAAATCAATCATAACAGGTTCAACTCCGTCATCTATAGCGTCAAAATTAGGTTCCACATCATCACACATTTCTTCAAAATCACGGTCCAAATCATCATACATTTGTTCAAACACATCATGTTCCAAACCTTCATACATTTCATCACTGTTGTCTCCCCCTTCATCCAATAAATTACATTAATATAATATAACCATTGTTAAACACAATAAAAAAAATGAAAAATGGCATGTTTAAAATGGCTTACGTGAACTTAGAACGCGTACGTGAACTGAGAATGCCTACGTGAACTTAGTTCACGTATCAGTTACGTGAGTTCAAATTCAGTTACCCTACGTGAACTGAGTTCACGTACGTATAAATTGTCAAATTTTTCTTTCTTTACGTGAACTGAGTTCACATATGTTCACGTGAATTCAATTCACTTGTATGCTACGTGAATTGAGTTCACGTACGTCTACGTAATCTCATTTCACGTATTCTATAAAATCATACAAACTCCATAACCATACGCAATCCTAGTTCATGTATGCCTACGTGAACCTAATTCACGTAAATTGTAACAATTCTTCATCTTATTAGCTACGTGAACTCAGTTCACGTGAAGGTACGTGAAATGAGTTCACGTACGAAACTCAAATATGGAAAAAAAATACAGCTTCAAAATACTTACCTGCTTGTTTAGATTCACGTTAATGATGATGATGATGAAAATGATGAAGATGTTCAAAGTGATTGAACTATATTGAACATGAAATGCATCAAAATGATGAAGATGAGGATGATGAAAAATAAGAATAATGAAGAAGGTTGAAGTTGGTAGGTAGTGAAGATGAAGATTGAAGAAGGTTGAGAAAAGTGTTTTAATTGAATAAAGAGGGAAGGGCATTTTTGGTATTTTGTGTTTAAAAAAAATTTAGGGGTGTGGGAAGAAATATGAGGGGTGTGGGAAGCAAAATTGAAATTATATTAGTTCACCCAACTCGAGCTAGTCCAATCCTTACAACAATAAGATTTTTACTATGTGCTTTAGAACTAGAACGTTCTCCTTTGCACCTTTTCTTTTGATCGCACATTTATTAATTACAATCTTTACCTTTCAATCTAAAAAGAATTTTTACAGTCATCTTTCAACCTTAAAATGATTTTCACAATCACCTTTCAATATAGAAAAGGTTTTTACAAACACACTCAATCTAACATAAAAGATAGATTTAAGTCAATTTCAGCGTGTATGATAAAAAAAAAGTGTTTGAGATATAATGATTCTTAACTCTTTATTTGAGTTAAATAAATACATGTATATAATGAAGATAACTGGAGTTTGCTGGAAGAACTTTTTTACTTGTGCTTATACAATTGTTGGTAGATTGCAAATTGAACTATTGCCTTCATTTTCTAATTGACCTTCGTTTTATCGATGAATAAAGGCTTAAAATATTCAGCTTAATCTGAATATAGCCGTTGAAATAGTCTTGTTGTTAGTTGTTTTCTTTGAAAAAATCTTCTTATTTCTAAGTCTGTCCAAAATGTTCTTCTTCAAACCCAAAACGTTATTCTCTAAGTTTTAAGGGAAACTTGGGTGCAAAGGCTGAATATATCCGTTGGGATATAGTTGAGTTATAAGCATGTGCATATTTCATGTTAAACAATTGTTTTGGTAGTGCACTTGAGTGCTTTGTGCTTGCTTCCAACATATCAATTTGGAGATCAAAACTACATATCAATTTGCACTTGTTTTTTGCAAGTGAACCTTCACTATTTGACTTCTTGAGACTTGATTACTTTTGGATGGCCCATGTGCGAATTATATTAATCAAGGACAAGTTTTAGTGATCTCAAATCTGCTTCATTTGTTTGTTGTCTTTTATTTAAGACAGCCATAATGTTCTGCAATCATTATGTCATCAAACTAGATATTATTCTTCATATCAACCTATAGAACATTCTGCATATTTTTTTTTAAGTAGACCTTCAAATCTTGACTTTTAATTGCTTATTAAATGTTGGAAAACCTGTGTGTAAAATGCCAATTATTTACTTCATGTTGCCTTTCGAAAATGATTAATTTTGTCAATTGTTCTTTTATAGAATAACCATAATATTTTGGTGAATGTTCTTCCATCATTCTCTTAACAAATGACTTAATAAATGATTGATGTAGTATATGATATATTTCTTTTGAGATTCATTCATAAAGATGTTCTTTGATTTCTTTATTTATTTTCGTATATGTTTGAATCTAAAATATATCCGTTGGACATATTTCCCAAGTTATCAAATGATAATTTGATCATTCTCCTTATTCTTTGGTTCATAACATTCTGAACACTTGTTGCATTTGATTCTTGAGACAACTTTTGACTTGTTTGATTCTAATGGGTTCATAAACCTATTTCGAAGATTTCCTTCTCATTTCTCCATGGACTAATCTTTTGACGCTACTTTGATTCTTTCATTGTCAAGTAGATACTTATGCACTTGTTGATGTGAAATGCTTCTTGCTTGTCCATTTATATGATACATATTCCTTAAATAAAACTCAAGTGCAATCATCAATATATCAATATTCATAAAACTTAAACATTTATTTCATAAGGTTTGTTGACATTAAAAAATATATCAAAAATGTTTTTACCTCAATAATATTTTGGTTCATGTGATTGTAGCCTATTTCCCAATAACGAAATAATTTATAGGTTCAATTCTATGGTGATCAAACACAAAAAAGCATTAAGATAAAAAAGTATATGAATAATGAAACTCATGTTAATTGCATAAATAGCATAAGAAAACAAAAATTACATAGATTCAAGTAGAATAATCTAATCCTTAATCAATGGAAAAATTAGTTCATGATTAAGAGCATAGTAACAATGAAGAAAATAAAATTACACATAAGAAAGATGAAATTAATCTTCACTCTTTGCTTCCAGGAGTGAAATATTGAAGTTCCTAACCTTTAGTATGTGTCTAATCTGATCTCCAATGCCTCATAGGTCAAAACACTTGCAAAATATGAGTTTTTAGCTTAAATAGGGACTAAAAACGCGTGTCAATGCATTGCTAGTAAGTTTGGACGCAATGCACTGATTTGAGGCGCACGAAAAGTACTTGGGCGTAATGCACTTCATCTAGATGAAATACTTTGCAATATTAAATAAACACATTTGTTCTTCCAGAATATCTATCTCTATGATTTGACTTATATTTTTCATCCTTTTACAATCCAATTTGAGTTTCGGTATCTTCATGAAAATTATAGTTGTGAATGTTAGCTTTCATTTACAATTGATGTTACTCCATATGAATATCTACAACTCTAGATATGATTAAAATACAGAACATAGGTCATGTTTCTTTTTCACCAAAATTCAACACTGCGCTAAACCAATGAAACAATACAAAACTACACAAAATCGTTGGTTAATCAATTAAATGAAAGTATAAAAACTTATTTAATCAAAGAACTATTTATTCAAATTAACTCTAAAATGAATATTAAATTGAAAGAAATAAGTCAAACAATTGACTAAAAGTGACTCTAAAAATAATGGCCAATGAAGGTTCATCACAACCCCAAACTTAATATGTTACTTGTCGTCAAGGAACAAAAATTTCAAGGATTGAGATTTTTATTTTAAGCACCATCACAAACTTCATTGTCAATCTATCTCTGTTATAAAAAAGTAATAAACTTGTCAACAAACATAATATTATACCAAAAATCACTTTCAACCACTAACAGCTAAACAAAAATAAAAAAAATAATTCATTCAACACTTATCCTCCCGATTCAACTTCCATTCCATTCAATCTGACCAAAATTCTTTCAATTGTTTACATGGTTTCTTGTAATCATTACTCAAATTTTGTAACATGCACATACTACCACATGCTAGAAAATTTCCTAAACAGATTCACAATGTAAAACACACATACACTTTTAGAGGTCTTCAAGTGTTAGAATGAGGCCAAGATACTGGTGGATTACTTGGGATAGTAAGCTTACGACTTGGAGTCAGGAAAATATGCTTATCATTTTAAGTTTACATCATGACTTTGACAACTTATCAATCAGTAAAATACAAGATAGTAAAACCATATTTTATTTACAAGCTTTCTGTTTCTTTTTTTGGTACTCCACCTTTTGACATGAATGATGTTTTAAGGATCCCGTAATTAGTACATAGTGAAATACTCCATTATCTTACCTTTTGACATGAATGATGTTTTGAGAATCACCAAATTACTACTTAGTAAGATGACACATTTTGTTTCTCTTCTTTTCAACATTTTTTTACTTTTCCTTCTCTTGTACCCCACCCAAACTTAAAAAGTTGTTATTCCATGAGGAAGCCCAAACTTAAAATTTTTCCAATTCATAAAATCAAGATTATATTTAAATCCAATTATGGTTTTAGGATTAATTTTTTTTTTTTGGGTCATTGGCTTGTAATATGGCTAAGTAACACAAAGGAAATGATACAAACTCAGAGGGGTTAATAAAGGGTAATAATTAATAGAGGGTAGGCAAAAGGGGTAATTGCCTCAATGTTTGCACAAATTAGAAGTAAAAAGTTTTTACAAAAAAGAGGCATGTTCTAAAGAAATAATACATGCCAAAATATCACATAATAAAGACAAACTAAGTGTTTTGGCACAAAGCTCCATAGGGTAGGTAAAGAGAAATATGAGTCTTCAAGCATCATGCTAAACAAATTAAAAATCATTTCCTAAAAGAATGTCAATAGATATAGTTGGCAAACAAACAAAAAACACTAAACAGTGCAAGTTGACGGTTACACTTATGATATATAGAGCACAAATTAATAGAAAAGTCTAAATCAATTCAAAAAATCAAATCTCACATATAAATCAAATTCATAACTCATTCATCAATACATTTGCAAATAAAAATAAATTACTAAGTTGTCTCTCATGAGTTGTCTCCCATGAAATGCTTCTTTTACGTCAATAGTTTAACGCGTCGTCACTCAGATTAAGGTGGATAATGAGTCTAGAAAAACATTTCATTATTTAACTTCCTTCTTTTGGATAGAAATCCCATGTGTTATGCATATAGAAGAAAGTGTTCTCATGTCCCAACAACTAGGCATTTGGGATATAGCTCCCACTACTGAGAAGAATAGAAATCTTATAAATGACAATTCTCTTTAGTTACCAAAGATTGAGTCAAAGATGTTGCATAAAGATCTACATATTTTATCCTTGACTTTTCCTTCGTGGTGTTATTTTTGTTTTTCAAATTCTCTCATTCTAACACAAGATTATGTTCACTTTTCATCTCAATAAATTTCTTTTCAAATTCGTCACTTTTTCCTCAATATTCTCACAATGAACTTTCAACTAGAATATAATCTGCGTGTTGCGTGGGATATAAAGACTTTAATATATTATTAATATTGTGAATAAGATTTTAAAATTTAAAAAATAATATAATTTATTCATTTTGTTTGTAAAGTATTTTTTTGAAGTGAGTTTATTTGAGTAATTATTATATATGTAAAATATTTTGCTTAATTGAAACTAATTTTTATATATTTAGTATTAAAAATCCATTGTGTTAAAAAATTTATTAGTATTTTAATAAATATTAATATATATAATTATCTACCGCAAAATCAAATTAGTCATGCTCTTTTTTTATATTATCAAATCTAAATTTATTTTCAAAATATTGTTTGAAAAATATAAAAATGAATTTTTTCATTTGAAATTTATTTTCAAAATATTATTTAAAAATATAAAAATTATTTTGTCATTTGATATTCATTTCATTCTAATCCTGTCAAAGAAATGACAAATTTATATATGTCAAAAAAAATTT
>JBBPBS010001130.1:10999156-11047820 GCA_037974835.1 Cicer judaicum
AATAATAATATTAATGGTAGTAGTAGTAGTAGTAAAATGTGTGTTAAAGTAAATTGAAAGTTGAATAATAAAAAAAATTGAAGAAGAAAAACCTTTTAGATGAGATTTTTGTTGAAATGACAATATTTGAATGAAATAACACAATATTAAATGATGTTTATGTAAGAGTCTATTTTAATATATATAATAGACAATAGATATTAGATGCTAAATAATAATAATAATAATAATATAGTAATAATAATAATAATAATAATAATAATAATAGTAAAATGTGTATTAAAGCAAATTGAAAGTTGAATAATAAGGAGAATTGAAGAAGAAAAACTCTTTTAGATGTGCCATGAAATTTTTTGTTGAGGTGACAATATTTGAATGAAATGGCACAATATTAGATTATGTTCATGTGAGAGTCTATTTTAATATATTGATGATTGTGTGTTGTGTGATATATTATAATATTCATTTGTGAGTGATAGTTTATTAAATCCAAATTATTGAAACAATTCATTTGTGTGTGCCTTGTAATTGTTCAAATAATTATTTGACACAGTCAAGAAACTTTAAAAGTGGTTGAAAAAAAATTATAAGCAAGAAAAGTTTGTAAATGTTTAAGACATAGAAAATTTCGAGTCAATAATGAAATAGTTACAAGTTCTTCATTTACAAATATTTAATATTATTCTTTTTTTTTTCAATTATGTTTTGTGTTTTTTTTAATTAAAAAAAATGTTATATGGGAGGCACATTCAACATAGGAAAAAAACTCATTTCCTATGAGTAATTAGAGATTTTTAAGTGTATTGAAGAAACAAAATATAATAGAATAGAAGATGAATTTAGAATGTTTCACATCAAATTTTTTAGTGAGTTGACAAATGTTGGAGGATGTGGCATGAATGAAATTTTTTGAGGGTTCTATTTTAATAATAATAATAGATAATAGATGATAGATTTATCAAATGAAGTTTTATTGGTCTTGAAGAATTCACCCAAAATATTTCATGTTGAGAGTTGTAATTAATTTTATGAATTTCAAACTCTTCTTGCTCTATATTTGAAATAAAATTAAACTCCTCACAATGATCACTTTGAAATAAAATCAGACTCCTCACAAATGACCACTTCGATGATCCTCCCGACAAAGTAGCCAAATTCTTAAGCTTCACAATCGCCATTTTTATGTCCCATTCCAAAAAAATCATATCTAACATCTGTATTTAAATAAATTTTACCATCTAATAACTTTATCTTGCGAGATACGATCATTAATTGATAGAGAAGTATACTCTCAATATCATTCATTGCTACAAAACTCAATAACTTGTTAGTAGCAAAGTAAAATTATATATATATATATATATATAATGAATGCAACAAAATTAAATATTAACAAAAAAAATTTAAATAACTAAGTATTACTAATTTTTCTTGTAAATAAATTAATTAACAATTTTCGACAACGGCACAAAAAACTTGACAACTCTTTGGCAAGTGTACCAAATCGTTTCATTAATAATAATGATAAGTAAAATCATCTTCATAAGAATTATTACTAATTCAATAACGCAATAAAGTTGTAACACTTAGTTAATAGAAGGTTTATAAATTGATTGATAATTTCAAAAAAATATAAAATTAAATATAAAAATTCAATAAGAGAAAATTGTAAACGAATGGACTTTTTTTTAAAAGTAATGAACGTTAATGTATATAGTTGTTATATTACAGTAAATATATATTGACAATATAAGAATTTTGAATGCATTTGATTTTTCTTATATTTTTAATCTCTTAACACATCAACAAAATGTAGCATGAATTGCTTATAATAAGAATAACTTTTTCTTTAAGAAATTATTGCAACTTATTGTAAAAAACAGGAAATTATTTCAACTTTAGAGTCATTAACAAAGCATCCATAATTGTAGGGAAAAACCGAGAAAAAAATTAAAAAAACACAATCAAACACAAGAGTATAATGCGAGAATTTCAAAATCAGAAAAAATTCAAATGATTTTAAAAGGAAGAATCAATAAAACAAAAACAAAAACCAATTATAAATTTAAAATGATTTTAACCGGTGAATCTTGTAACGAAAAATTAGACTCAATATATATAACATTCAACGCTCTTTATCTCTATAATACTAAGCAATAGGAAACATTTTCCAAAATAATATAATTTAACCAAACCCAACAAAATCTCTATTATAATAAAAAGTGATATTGTACAAATAAATGTATTTTCCTTAAAGCAAAATGAGTAACCAGCATAAACACCATACGTATCATATACCATAACTATAGGAGATATAATGAGAGTGGTAATAAAGGAAACTAGATGCAAACGTAAGAGATTTTGAAGTAAATTTCAAGCACAAATAAGGATATGATTTAAGAGGACAGCAAATTCAAATTATTTCCAAATCCTCACAAACATTATATGACATTGCAGAGTCAGAGAACTCTGGAAGTTGAATGGTATTTTAACATAAAACTACAGAATTCAATCTTTGTAACAACCTTGCACCACAAGACATCGTAACTTATTAAGTTGAGAAAATCTTCAGCAAAAGATTGCATCTTTCAAGTCATCAAGCCATTGTTTGACAGGAAGATCATTGAACTGTTTATCTTCAGCATCAACCAGCACAGCTTGAGGGGAAAATAGTGTTGTTTTAACTCTGCCAGTAGTGAGTGATTGAACTGTGTTTCTAAAAGTAGTTGGTACTGTTATGTTGATGTTTATCTTGCTGGTACTGTTAACTCTGCCAGTAGTGAGAAAATTGTTCGATATCGATAGATATTGCTTTCTAAAAGTAGAAGCTTAAGGTCTTTTATTCTCATAGTTGAGATGGTGATTTGATCGATGTTAGTACAAAAATAACTTATTTATATATATATATATATATATATACCTCACCAGTCATGTTACCGATTACACCTTAAGAACAAGAAACATTGTGAACTTCTGAAAACCGACTCTATAAAATAACACGTGCTTAATAAATTTTTTTACTTTAGGTAAGAAATTAAATTATAAATTTCCTGTCAAAGTCATCTTATATATAATGGAAAGAGAATCTTAGAGTTTCAAAAGTAAATGAAAAAGCAAGAGAACACTTTCTAAGAAAAATATGCCTGCAACATTTCTAATTTGATTTTATAAATTATGTCTTGATGATTAAAACTCATAAATCCAAGGCAAATAATGAAAATGAAGAAACCATGCCATTGTGCAAAAGCTAATACTACAGCATTATATATGGAAAATGAAAAGTGATATTGAAAAAGTTGATTTGATAATTGATATTAGTGCATGGACCCAAAACAAAGACCTGGCACAACCACATAGTCAATAATAGTGTCCACTTATTTCAATTATGCTTATCCTAACAACTCTATCATGGACTAAATTTTTCAAAAGTATAAATTAAAGGACAAACTAAGAAAAAATGAATGTTTTCCTCACAATTCAACTTGCCAAATAGATGTCAATGAGACTTTCGCCATAGCCATTAAGACAAGAGAGACGTTAATTTAGACTTTCAAGAAGTATTATTGACCGTCATTAGAATTTCAAATGACTTTTAAGCAACTGATTCATAATAGACTACCTATCAAGGTGTTCCACCGTAGAATTTTAGTATTTTGGTGGGGTGTGTACATAAGAAAAAGAAAAAAAATGAAAATATATATAATTTACCAACTGTGAAATTTCGAATTTGTATACTAGTGACATCAAGTGGATAATGAATAGAAGATTTGAATGGTCATATTAATATTCTTGATCATATGAGCGTTCACTTACAAATATGAATTGAGAATTTGACAATGCCTACTACATTTTAATCTTGCTTATGCAGATTATGAAGGATATATAAAGAAGCAGATGATAAGAAAATACAAACTGAATAACTAAGTAAATCCAATCCTGTGGCAATGACAACCATTTTGCTCCTCTCAAACATTTTTACAAGAAGAATCATTACAATAACATGTCCTACTTTTGTCTTCAATTCATCAAGCGAGCTTATTTTCACCCACTTAGGCCTCTCCTAAAAAGGAGACATCAGTACAAATTCGTTAAGATAATTCAACTGTTAGATTAATAAAATTAAATATCTATAAAGAGTTATGAAACAAAGTAATCGATAAGAGTTTTTCATAAGTGGAGTATCTCCATTATATTTAATAATTGTATCCCATCTATTAATCAAATTCGTTAGGTTTAGAATAATAATCTATATAAATGAGTTAGTGTCAGTACTCTATTTAAAACTTTGAAATATATCAGAAATATTTTCTACCATTACCTTCAGAGCGAACATTCCAAAGAGAGATGATCCTTTAAGGGCACGATCGACGACAGGCGATACATCGGGAGGTGTGTTGCTGATGAACAATCCATATAAGCCCATACCAAAAATCAACATAACAGTACCAGCAAGATAAACATCTGCAGAAGCAAGTTTCATTCATTTTATAGGCTTCTAAAGAAACTAAATAGAAGTAAAATTGAGACCTGTGTAAAAATATATTTTGTTTTCGTTTTCTAAAAGAAATATACCATTTGCATGTTATAGATGATTTAGAGTGTTCGTTTTTATTTAATTTTTCTTTAATATTTTCTTGGTCTAATTAGTTAGAGTATATAGTATAAGTGATAAGTTACCAATTGCTTCAACTAGCCTCAGAACCATCTTTCCAGTGTGAACTCCTTTGACACAGCTTGACCAATAGACTTTGTATGCATCAACAATATAAACACAACCCTAAAATAATTTACATATCTAATCAAATATATGAAGGCTTATTCATGGCATGAATATAATTTTATTAATATGACATTGGCTATATTGTTTCACCAATACTTATCACAAAACCATCTGAAGCATAGGTAGAATTAATCATTTAGGGGATTCAAATAACAGAAAATAAGATAAATCACTTAGTAGTTTCCCCAATATTAATAAGTCACTAGTCGTGTTAGGGAATGTTTGGATTGGTTTATTTGAGTCTTTTTATAATAAATTTTTAGAGATTTTATGTAAATAGTTTATAACATGTTCGTAACTATTTTCATGTTTTCAACTTACGAAATAGTTAGTAACTGTTTTCAACTCTATAACAGTTTGACTTTTTTATTTTTTGTTATACAAATAGTCTATAGTTTATAACTTACATGAAAAGCATTTATACTATGACACTTAATTAAATTGTTTATTCAAACAGAATCATTAACTATGTTAAAGGGATAATGAATTATCAATTCCATCGTGTTAAAACTTTACTTGACCTTATCACATGAAAATTTTGTGTCTTTAAAATTATTATTCTCATGTGACACGATCATATGGAGTTTTAACATGAAAGAATCCATTCACATGTAAATACGAGATAAAACTACCTACTATAAAGTATAGAACAACAAAATACATCTATCCTGATAAATCACTTAATTACGCGCTTATAACATCAACGCTTTTCATATAAATGTTTATTTATAAGTTATTTCTATAACAAAAGATAAAATAAAGTAAAACTATTTTCATAAGCTATCTTGAAAAGCCTAAAGAGATAAGTTGATCATAAAACAACTTATAGACATGTTATAAGCATATTTCATAAGTTTTATGAACAGTATAACAAATGTTTATGCCAGTAGATAATAATCCAATCAAAACAATACATACACTTAGAAAGCAGAGGAGTGAGCCAGCCAAGGAACCTCCAACAGCAAGGAGTGCAAAGAAACGGAAGTCGAAAATGATCTGATCAAGATCAATTTAATTAGAAAATGGATTGAATACTAATTAATAATGTACATCACTTTGTATAGAATAATGAAAATGAAAAAAATTAATTCTTATGATAAAAATGTATGTAAGTTTCTCATGTTCCAAAATACTTGATCACAGTCAAGCTCAATTTGGCATCAGCATAAATCTATTTCTTTATTCTTGTCAAATTACAAAGGTTTCTGTTCTGTTCTGATAATTAAATTCAATCTTATACAATCTTAACATTAAGACATAAAGGAACTCATTCTGCTTAAAGATTTTCACATTGCAAGCAATCCTTCACATAGATTACACATTTTATTTATAATGATATTCAATAATTACATTTAATGTTTAGGAAGTTATATTGACTAGGACTACTAACAATTAGTCTAGAATGTTGCACAATCAAAGAATAATAAAAACATACTGAATTTTAACAATTTTGATATTACTTTTTTTAAAAAATTGAAATTTCATGTCTAATAGAATATATATTATATAATCAATGAGACCACATCGTCCACAATATCAGGAACCCTTCATTTGCCTTTTTATAACTTTGGTATTAAATAAAGGCACTAATAAACTCACACATGAAAAAAAAGTGCAAGTTACTAAAATAAAAAGTTATCATGAATAATAATAATAATAGAGTAATAATAATTTCTTCCCTGCAAAAATATAGTCCCTATAAAAAATTTATTTGACTTTAGTCCTTTTGTAGTCTTTAAAACATAGGAGTTTTTACTTTTTGTCTTCATTGTTTTGAGTTAGTCCTTACAATATTTGTTTATCTTGAGTATGGTCTATATATGAGACCATATGGAATGTAGTACATAATATGTAGACCATTCAAACACTAATTTAAACACTAACAAATATTAATGGAACTAGAACAATATATCAAAGATCAAAAATAATTTTTTCTAGACTAAAATGAAACAAACACTTTTATGATACTTGTATGAAAATTGATATATTTGTAGGAAAAAAAAAATATATTTCCTATATATTCATATCATCTTATAAATTAACAAAAAAAAGAATTAAATGACCAAAATACCCTTTCGATGGTTGACTCAGTATTTCGAACCATCCTAACAAGTGGGTTGCCATTGGAGTTGGCATATGCATAGTTAAAGGCAGGCTCAGGTGGCCTAGATTCAACATAAGGAGTTGATGCAGTTGTAGTTGAAGAAGGCACACTTTGTGATGATGATGGTGCTTTTGAATCATTGGAGGAAGATGAAGAAGAACTTAAAGAAGCATTTGTATAAGAAACTCTATGGGGAAGATGTCTTGAACGATGGATGTGAAGAGAAAGAGAGGGTGTAGAAGGAGTGATGAAGGTGTAACAAGAGAGAGCCACTGAATTATAATTGTGTTATAGTTAAAACTATAGACTATGCTTTTTTTTTTTACTATAATAATAAGATCATGTTGATGGTAGTATCCAATGTGATTATAACCTCACATGTGGCTAATGAGGACAAATATTGGTGGCATGAAAATATCAAACGTTTTGTTTTTTATAATGAAAATATCTGTTATTTTTTTGCTTTTGGTTTTATTCATTTTTTTTCCAAACATGTGCTTGTGCAAATACATGACTTTTTCTACGTGTTCAATGTATCTTTTGATTGATTTTGTTTTTATTTAAGTGCATTTCAAACTTTTTCAAACAAAAGAAATTTGAAATATCAAGTCGATATTTTTTTACATGATTTTAGAAAATTTAACAGTAAAACTTACCCACACTAAATATGAAAGAAAAGAGGGGTATCATAGATTAAGCTAGTGCTCTGTCATGTCTAATGTTCATCCTACTAGCATCCTAATGGTACTTATAAGACAGTTGATATTTATGTTTGGAAACAAATTGCAAATCTTTGTTAAAAAATACATTTAAGGAGTTGATTTATTATGAATTTATTTCTCAATGTAAAATAATAATAATCAATTTTTTAACAAAAAATTATTTTAATTTTTTACATCTTGTTTTTGTGGCATAGAGGAAGTTAATTAAGGTTGTACTTGTAGTTGTCATGGGTCTAATGAAATAAAATTTGGAAGAGATCACAAGTGATAGCATCATTTTTGAACAAAGATGAAGCTCCAAATGAAGCGGAAAATAAAAGGATGATGCTCCAAAAAGAGAAGAGGAATGGAATCAAATAAATAAAATTCAGGCAATAATTTTTTTACCACAAACAATCCTTATAATGAATGCATATATTTTAGTGAGTATACTTTTAACTGAAATTTCAATCCCTGAGATATGTCATTACCACAACCAACCATTGGCAGCATAATTGCAAATATTACAGGAACACAACAATAAGTGCTTTTAACATATGAGGGAGCTTGGAATTACTTGTGTATCAAAGATATGGAATAATGTCAATAGTTATGTGCATTGAAAATCTCCAACCTTACTATTTTTATGCAAAATACTTTTCATAGAGAGATTGCACGATTGTTAGAGCGTCTCCTTTGGCCTTGATTGGATATAGCTCATTACCTTCCTGCCATTTGTTCGAAATTGAAATCCATTGTTTTCGCCATTCAGTCAACTTGAACTTCTCATTACGTCTCAAGCTTTCTGATAAATGACTAAAATAGGTCGAAGCTCGTGGGAGATAGTAATTTTCCAGAATCCCGCTCCAAAATTTGTTTGCTAATCAGAAACCATGAGTAAACAGAAATCGTCAAAACTAAAATTAAGAATGAAACAGGCGTAACAAAGTTCAATGATGTGTTTTACCGTAATCGTGGAGCTTGCTCTGAGTAGTTTCATTTGTATCATACCACATAGTCACTTGTGTCCTTGCATTCCATTCATACTGAGGAGAACAAAAAGGTAAGCAAATCAATTTATATACTAGAATGTTATGTAAGCAGTAACAACATATAAATCATCCTTATATGATTTACCACACTATGGATGTGACCTTCTTTAAAAATCAACCTTATTACACCAAAGAAGGAATTTAGGGGGACAATACCTTAATCCCGAAATAAACAACAAAATTCCAATTTTTGGGTTTGGAGATAGTCGAACAAACTAGAGCAGCAGAAACAGAAAATCCTGCACCTACTGAATCAGTCGAACCAGTAAATTCTACACCAACAGAACCAGAAAATTCAACCAAACAATCTGAACCTATCCTTGTAACTGCACTAGTAGAAAGTACTACACAAGAAGTTGACTGGAAAGTTTACACTTGGAGGAAGAAAAACAATCTGGTGGTAGAGTAAAAAACTGCTCCAGTACAAAGCCAAAGCCATGAATCTAACCAGGCTCTAGAAGATGGAATCTCCTTGGGTAATACTCTTCCTAACTCAGAACCTATCCATACGAATTCAAATAAAAGTGATGTTCCTATTTGATAGGTCCTCAATTTATAAATGCAGTAATAAGAAATAATGAAAGATTAATCAACATATGGTAGTTTATTTTATTGATGATAAAGGGAAATTGAGCCAAGGAAACAAGCATTCCATGTACTCCTGAGAGCTATGCTCACTTCAATGAGAGAGAATCCTCTCTCCACTAACAAGTAACAGAATTTGTTAACCCCTTCCTTACCAACCTCTCTCCCCTATATACGAGATGGGGCCAGCTCACCTTTCTTGGATTTTCTAACATACACTCTCCATGCCTTAGGTGCACTATGTGTCCCACTAGACACGTCATCAATTCCTTCTTTGTCCCCATCACTATTGCACTAAGAAAAGGAAAAACAACTTGTACTCAACACCCAACTGAAAGATTTGTGTTGTATCGGAAACTATCACAAAAATATTGGGCATCTGTAGCAGCACTCAGTTATATATTCCAAGAAATGTTCAAAAAGCCCTTCAACAACCTTCGTGGGCAGCAGCTATAGCAGAAGAGGTTCATGCAGTGATAAAAATAACACTTGGGAAATTACTGCTCTACCAGAAGGAAAAAAGCAGATTGGATGTTAGTGAATATTCTCTATCAAGTAAAATATTGATGGGAGCATAAACCGATACAAGGCTCGACTAGTAGCAAAAGGATTCACCCAATCATATGGCATAGACTATGAAGAGACATTTGTCCTAGTGGCCAAACTTAACTTAGTATGAGTCATACTATCCATGGCTGCAAACTTGGATTGGCCACTACACCAACTAGATATTAAGAATGTTTTGCTACGTGGTGAGTTAGAAGAGGGAGTATAATGCAAATTTCCCCGGGACTTGAATCATCCAGCACCTTAAACAAGGTGTGCAAGCTCCGAAAACCCTTGTACGGTCTCAAGCAATCCCCAAGAGCATGGTTTGATAGATTGACTTGAGTTATCAAAGAACATGGATTCATAAAAGGCCAATCAAATCACATAAGGGCTACCTTCCATGGGGTATGTCTGATTTTTTACCCAAACCCTCATTGTTATCGCTGCTACCCATAAGGGCTACCTTCCATGAGGTATTGTGTGCCATTAGATTTAGCTCATGGTTGGAGCGCCAAACCCTATTGGGTTGTGGAACGGTTTACACCCCTAACCAGAACTCTGATACCATGAAGAAAGTAAAAGACAAAATACTTTCATATTTTATTATTATATAGGAAAAGAAATTACAATAGTATTACTGAGTAATAATGACAGAATTATAAAATAAAAATAAACATAATAATATAAAATAAAAGAGAATAAAATCTGATTTCTGTTGATTCTTCAACAAATACATATGAAAATATCAGATCATGGACATGATAGATATCTACCACCTAGATTGAGGGGGAGTGTTGATTATGAGATCAAAAATTATAATCACAGGATTCTGATTTGTATTGTTGTTAGTATGTATTAATTAAGTTTTCAGTTTTATTTTCATTTCCATTTAGATTAGCATTTATAAGAAATCAGTTTCCTGATTTCCAGCTTTATTTTAATAGTACATAATTAAATTATTTGCACTATTTATAGTTCTTATGTAATCAGTTTTATCATCGAGTAAATAACCACTTATCCGCACTATCCTAAAAACTCAGTAGAGTTTTATCGAAAAAAAGAACTCACTAGAGAGAATAATAACTAAAAATCTCAGTGAATGAATGTCCATCATTTCCATCATATTAAACAATTTTGTGGGAAATCCCTTGGTGAATAAATATGCTAACTGAAGTCCCAAAAGGATGTAAGTCGTAGTTATAAGACCAATATCCAATTTCTCCTTGATGAAGTGCCATTTTATCTCTATAGGCTTCGTTTTCTCCTGATGATTTCGGTCAAGTGCAATTCTAATGGCAGACTTAATATCACACAATGCTAATGGCATGGTCTTAGAAATATAAATGTCTAGTACTTCAACTAGTATAAGCCCAAGCCCACAAATAAAATATAAAGACTAATCCTAATTAAATGAAAAAATTACAAAAAATCTAGAAATCATTCTCAGAGATCATGTAAGATGCTATTAAATATTTTAAAATACAATAAAAGATATTATGAAGTAATAATCTTAAACAGAAATCAGTGCATAAAATAAATACATACAGCAATTCCATCAGTACAGTTGTATATTGTATGATAAAGTATCTCCCAGACAGCGTCAACTTGATGAGTGGCTTTACCATATCGTCTACGGGAATAGCTCTTGAGCCATTCCTGCAAGAAAAATAAATTTATGATTCTTCACTTAAGAAAAGTCTGTATATCAAATGCTTATTTGTCAAGAATTAAAAGAGAGACTTTCTCACAAGGTTGAGACACAAGCACCTAATGTCCAGTTATATTTGAAGCCAATACATAAAAAACTCATAGTTATTGCAAGATTATTCTAACGTTTCTTTTTTGACAAGTGCTTCAAATTTTAGAGAAGTTTATCCAAACTGACTACCTTGAAGCTATACCCTTTCTAACACCCATATTTCCATTTTTCTTTTCCTAGTACCATAGCATATCTACAACGTGTATTACGTAACCGATAAGAATGTGGAAAAAGAGCTAGTAAAGCACCATTCACTACCATAGCACATCCTAAACAACATTCTCACACTCACTACCCAACATACAAACCACACCTCAATGGCTAACTGCATCTCCTTGCCCTTATCATACAAGAAGAAACACCTTCATAGCTTCCCTGTTCTGCTGCTATGAAAACCAGAGAAGTAGAACTCCGTGTCTGGAACAAAGACAATAAGTGGAGAAGATAGAAAACAGAGGCATGTAAACTTGTAAGATCAACTCCAACTGTATGAGTTAACTTGCAATTTTGACTACCTTGAGCCAAACCATCAACAAAGATGTAGAATTAAATGGTTTATCTATAGGCATAGTAAATGACATAATATTATGGTGTCGTTTGATCCATGTAGCTGACTCCAGCTAGTTGGAAAATGTTTTATTTGTTGTTTTTGTGTGAATTTTGACAAAATTGAAAGCATCTATTTGAGGTATTATGATCTAACTAGTGTCTCCGGATACCAAGAAGAAAAAAGAAAAACACAAATATTCAAGAAGATGGAAGAAATATGGTTATGTATCAGCATTTCATACTTTCATTTGAGGTGGCTTCCAAAATGATGAATCAGAGTAGAAGAGCCAGCCCTGCATATTTCATTTATATTTGTCAGCTAAACATCATTATACAAATGGCACCAAAATATTCATGAATAAATATTAATGTTTTGTTGTCTTTAAAAAATATCAAACAAATCCTTCACATCAATACCAATATAATTTTATCATTCTGAATATTCCTCTCTCTCCCTCTCTATTACCTAAAAGTCGTTCATGTATCCTTCACCTAATAGCTTAAACTTATGAAATAGTTGATATATAAAATTCACGATAGAGTTGTTTCCAAAAATGAGATACTTATAAAGAGAGTATATATATTTATAGGATATATGATATTATAAGGAATTAAAAAGGAAATAGAAAGATCTATAGTCAATTGAAGCATACTTGCATTAACCATACAACATCTTTGTCACCCTTGGAGATGCCTTGATATACTGCAGCTCCAAGAGTTGATATATAAGCCGGATCACTGGTAGGTGGGGAGTTTTCTTTAAATGTGTCACTGCAGTAAACAATATAATATGTATGTCAACAACCGAGAGTAATCAAGAATAGAAACAAACTCGAGTCTTGTTAAAAATAGTGTAAGCATGTGGTTGAAGTCAATAAAGTTCAATAAAGTTCATAAACAAGCGAATATGCCAAATTTAATTAATGAACATGTACATTATCATATGGTATATCATCAACTGGCAACCTTATAATCCAAGAAAATAATAATATTAAGTGTTGAGGACAAGTGAATCTACCAATTATAGATGTCTGTTACATCCCCATATTCTGTAAAATTGAAGAAAATAAGTCAAAATAAGATGGATAATGAGAAAGAAATAGAGGGAAGAAAAAAAGAATATTAGGGCCATCATCACCCAAAGACTAGAAGTTTTGTCCTGTTAGGAACACATAATGGTTGAGTTTTAAGAGATTTGAGAAAAACAAATGAATGTGTATCCTGCATTTAGGGTACCCCCTTGTGTCCTTGTATGAGTAATGGTTGGGGAATTCTTTACTAGGATTATGAAGGTTGCTGACTTTTTTGCTAGATTAGGTTAGTTCACCTAAGTTACCTCCTATAGTTTTTATTAGATTCCTTCTCTCACGTAACAGACTTACCCAACACATTTCCATTAATAACCTTTCCTTGTCTACCTTTTTTTCATTCAATGGTAACACAAATTGAAGGCTCAACAATCTGAGAAAAATATGTCCATAATAAGAAAGAAAGTAAGAAGAGAGAAACTAGGCACACCTTTAATTTGTTTCCTCATAAAAGCTTCCCCAATTTCAACAAATAGAGGATCGGAGGGATCAAGAAGGTATGTGCAGCACCAGCGAGGATCAGCATCAACAGTGTTCCTGGAAGCAATATTAATGAAACAACTTCGTTGATAAATACATGGAGCGATGAACCTTTAAACTGGAAAAAAAAAGTATAAGCTGTGGATGCCAAAAGAAAAAGTATTATACACTTGTTTCAATGCTAGGAAAACAAAGTCAAGCAATGGATGCTAAAAAAACTAACACCGAAACATGAGTTACCTGAGAAATGAACAATCTTACAAAAGAGAAGTGAAATACCAGTCACCAAGTCTAGTTATTTTTGCCGAAGGAAATATCTTTGCCAAAGCAGCTGGAACATTTCCAGAGAAGGATGGTAAGACTTGAATATAAAAAAATTAAATGTAAATCAGATCATTAAATTCAGAAAAACGTATCCAGGAATTTGAGACTGTAAAACCATTTTTCCCTCTGTAAATCTGAATGCATTATAGAAATTGACAGATCATATATAGATACATGTGTTGGTGCCAAAAGGAAATTCATGAAACAAGTTTTCATGTTTTGTGGCGCAAGTATACCTGGAGTCATCCCTAGCTCCAGCATTCGAGAGATTATCTGTTTCTGTAACACCAATTGTTGATCTAACCAGTTTTGAGATAAACGCCCACCCCATCTGTGAAAAGGTAGATCTCATTAGAAACCAAAGCACCTGAAAAGATAACAGCTACCTTTTATTCAAAACAACCAGAGAATGCAAAAACAAAAATTTATTAATAGTATCTATGTCACCTTCAACAGTAAACAAAGATGGATAAGGAATGAAAAGTGTTTTGACTTGTTGGATTCTGATCCCAATGTCTGAAGTTTAGGTATCAAATTACAACAACAACCAAGCCTAAATGTTCTCTGTGGTATAGCATATCTCTTTCCAAATCATTAATTTTTAAATATTTCCTAATAGTTTCTCTTATAGTTTTCCTACGTCTTCCCCTGCCTCTAGCGATATTGTTGGTTACGATTCTGTCCATTGAATTAGTTTTATTGTAGGAATATTCTCTTACCATTAATAGCCACATAATATATTTCTTTTACTTGTACACCCTAGGCTATTTATACCATTCTGTAAAAAATCAATAAGAAATACAACATATTCACATGGTATTAGAGCTATACTTCTGATCCGATAAAAAAAAATTAGGGTTTCCTCATGAAAGAATAACAGAGCCGTCCAAGCATCCTAGAGGCTGACCCTGAGGCAGCAGTGACTGGAAACACCACCAGTCATCATGAAACAATTATCATTACTAGCTATAAACTCAATGGATAGAACTACACACAGTGGTCCAGATCTGTCCGCATCTTCCTCCAAGGAAAAGGAAAGGAAGACTACATCACTAGCGAGGCTAAGCAGCCAAAAAAGACTAATCCAAGCCATGAAAAATGGAAACTTGAAAACCGTCTAAATATGACATGGTTGCTCAACTTCATGACTAATGAATCTGGTGAAAATTTCATGTACTATGACACTGCTGCAGAAATATGGAAGGCAGCCAAGGAGACCTACTCAAATGTGGACAACACCTCAGCCATATTTGAGATTAAAAATCTCTTACACAATTTTCGATAAGGAGATTCTTCGGTCACCGAGTATTATCATACACTCATAAAATATTGACAGCAACTTGACATCTATGCAAACATAGAGTGGAAGTGCATAGATGATGACAAAATCTACAAGAAATTGGTCAAGAAGGACAAAATCTTTCAGAAGGAAAATCTTGTTGGGAAGTCAAAGTGCAAGCTCAACCATTAAAGGCTCTGCACTTGCTGCACTTCCAGTAAGAGGTCTACCATAGAAAGGTAAAGGATGGTGCGATCACTGCAAGCAACCTGGACATACGAAGAAAACATGTTGGGTGCCTCATGAAAAACCCACGGATCTAAAACCACGATTCAAGGACAAACGCGGATATGCTGCTGCTGATGATGAAAGTAAGTTCATAAACATTGTAGAGGTCAGTCCTTTCAACATAGAACAAATAGAGATGTTGGAGACACTGATGCAACAGGCACTGCAAAATACTAGTACCTCTTCTGCCATTGCTACTCTTGCCCAAAAAGGTAATTTTTCTGCTGCCCTTCATGTAAATCACCAGAAAACAAACTCTTGGTTTGTTGATTTTGGTGCCTCAGATCACATGTCTGGGTACATCAATGTATTTAGTAAATACACTCCATGTCAAGATGGATCTTTTGTCCAAATAGCATATGTTACCACCTCCAAGGTGGCTGGTAAAGGTTCGGTGGTTATCTCTAAAGATATTATTCTTGATTCAGTTTTACATGTTCCTAAACTAGATTGCAGTTTATTGCCCATCTGCAAACTAACCAAAAACATAGGGCGTGTTGCTAGGTTCTTACCACATGTGTGTGAATTTCAAGATATAAAGTCGGGAAAGATGATTGGCAATGTTGAGAGAGTGCATGCCTTTACTTCTTTAGAATTGAAGACCAAAATAAGATATCCTACAAGGCTGCCTTTATGCGCTCATCAAAGAATGATAATGATGTAATGTTATGACAGTATCACCTAGGACACCCAAATTTTATGTATCTAAAAAAAAATGTTTTAATCCTTATTTAATAAAGACTTTGGTTCTTTCAACTGTGAAGTGTGCTAATTAGCCAAGCACACCAAATCCCATTATTCCATACAACCTTATAAGCCGTCTAAACCTTTCACACTCATTGATAATGATGTGTGTGAACCTTCAAAAGTGAGCAATGTTAGTGGATCAAGGTGGTATGTCACCTTTATTGACGACCATACAAGAGTCACTTGGGTGTTCCTCATGAAAGAAAAATCAGAAGTTGGGAGTATATTTGAGAACTTCCATTAAATGGTCAAAACCCAATTTCAAAGCAACATTCAAGTACTAAGACTGATAATGGAGGGAAGTACTTCCACCACACCCTTGGTAGTTACCTTATCAAAAATGGTATTATACAGCAAACATCATGCCCATACTCCCCACAACAGAATGGGACAGCACAGAGGAAAAATAGGCACCTAGTGGAAGTCCCTCAAGCCCTCATTTTGTCCAAGAACGTACCTAATCATTTTTGGGGAGATGCAGTCCTCTCTTCATGCTACCTAATAAATAGAATGCCCTCCAAAACGCTCAACCTAAATACACTGCACCAAACCCTCTTGTCCCCATATCCTTCAACCAAACTCCTCACAAATATTCCACCAAAGATTTTTGGATGTACTGACTTTGTACATGAACAAAAGCCTAACCTCAATAAGTTGGACCAGAAAGCCATCAAGTGTATCTTCTTAGGATTCTCTCCTACCAAGGAAGGATACAAATGTTGCCTCCTAAAAAGAGGAAGCTATCACACTGTGACTATTACCTTTTTTTTAAGACAAGGGTTTTTATCCCGAAGTTGGCATTTAGGGGGAAAAAGTTACAATTGATGAATACCAACCTTGGGAAATTACAATACCAAAATTTGTCCCACATGAACCTATCTTAACCACCCCATCAGGACCTGTCCAAATCCCACATGAACATGTCCAAATAACTAAAACCACATAATCTGTCCCAATAATTGTTGAACTTGAACTGCACCAGCAAACAATCACTCTTAAGGTTACCAAGCCAATAAAATGATTACCAACGATTGGCCCAAAAGGAAAACCAAATGGAGGGAAAGAACTAGAAGTATACATAAGGAAGAAGAACAAGCAGCAAACTGTTGAGGAAGTAGAAGCATGCACTCTTCCAAACCAGAACCAAGACTCTGCTCAAAATTCAGATCATGAAGCTACTCACAAAGGTAGCATACTGTGCATTAACTTTTCCTCTAATTTATCTAATAATGTCACTAATGACCAAGTCTTAGACTTACCTATTGTTGTGAGAAAGGGAGTAAGGTCTTCTACCAAACACTCAATTGCAAACCATGTTTCTAGTGACAAATTATTGAGGGGTATAGGAACTTCATCAGCTTTGTGGACAGCATCGAAATTCCTCAAAACTTTCATGAAGTTGTCCTAGTTCTAGAATGGAAGGCTGCTGTAATGGAAGAAATCAAGGCACTAGAATAAAGAATGGCACATGGCAGCTCTCCCACCTACCAGAGGGGAAGAAGACAGATGGATGCAAGTGGATATTCTCAATAAAATTAAATGCAAATAGGTACGAAGCACGACTGGTGGCAAAAGGATTCACCCAATCCTAACGGGTGGATTATGAAGAAACCTTTGCACCTGTAGTAAAATTGAATTTAGTCCGTGTACTCCTTTCTCTGACAAAGAAAGGTATCAAAAGTTGGTTGGGAAACTTATTTATCTAACCCACACACAACCAAATATTAGTTTTTCTGTTAGCATGGTTAGCCGCTACATGAATGACCCTAGGGAAGCTCACATGAAAGCAGTTAACCGCATGCTGCAGTATCTGAAAAAGGCACTAGGGAAGGGGTTGCATTTCAAGAAGGACACAAGCAGCAAATAGAAATATTCACTGATGCATATTGGGTAGGCTCGGTGACTAATAGGAGGTCAACCAGTGGGTATTGCTCCTTTGTATGGGTCAACTTAGTGATCTGGAGAAGCAAGAAACAATTTGTGGTTGCTAGAAGCACTGCAAAAGCTAAACTTAGATCCATGGCACATCGAGTTTGCGAGGGGATATGGCTGCAAAGGATGTTTGCAGAACTTCGCATTTACACTAACCATGAAGTAAGCCTGTTGTGCGATAACAAAGCTACCATAAGCATTGCTAAAAATCCTGTGCAATATGACAGAACAAAGCATGTGGAAATAGATAAACACTTCATTAATGAAAAGGTTGACAATGGGCTAATTTCTCTCCAACACACACCCTCAAGCCACCAAACTGTTGATATCTTGACCAAAGCACTTCCTGGAGCCACCTATAAAAACTTAAGATTCAAGTTGGGCATGATCGACATCTATGACCCAACTTGAGGGGGAGTGTTGGTTACAATTCTATCCATTAAGGGACAGTTGTACAACTTTCATTAGTTCATAGGAATATTCTCTTACCATTAATAGCCACATAGTGTCTTTCTTTTATTGTAAATAATTGAGTTAATTAGGAATTAATTAGCTTTCTGATTTACTTGTACTCCCTAGACTATTTATACCATATTGTATTATGTACAAAATGAATAAGAAATACAACATATTCATAGAGATTAGGGAGGAGTGGAGGACATGCCTAAGAAATACAACATATTCATTGAAGGAGAAAATTTATCGCTAATTATTTGCAATTTTCTCATTCAATTTAGTTTAGTTAGCCTTTTAATTAAGAGATTAGGGAGGAGTGGAGGACATTTCCCAAAACCTTACAAGCCTGAACTTTTTCTTAACTTTAGGAGTTTCAATGCTGAAAATTTAGGAGAAACAATGTGAGGCTTGTTGTGATGTGCCCATTTTCATCCTATGTATTGATGTGAATTTCCAAACTTAAATTTCCAATCTTCTACCCAATTTAAATATTGGCCAAGGGTCTTAACGGCGTCACTGATTTCTTTTAAAACAATTCTGAATTATAAGCTAATTTATCAAAGGTTTAAGCATTGTAATTCTCATAATCTTTTGTCATTGCATACCATGCTCAACATGGACCACCCACCTTTTTCAAAATATGAAATATGAATGAATAATAAACACGAAACACAAGATTACTTAATTTTGCAAGCCCATTTCTTTAGATATCTATACATAATGAAATCAATGACTGGTTTGAATGACTACTTTTACCTACCCATGTAAATTTCCCATGCGCGCCCAAGCAAGAAAAGCATTTCCACCAAAGAAACTGTTCAAATCTTTTGAACTAATATTAAAATCCTACCGTTAGAATATACTAGTCAAATAACTATTGAAAGAGAAAAATATTTTAAATAGATATTTATGAGAATAAATTACACCAATAAGAATGAAGCAATGTGTGTTTTAGGGTGCAGCTAGGTTAAAACAAGACAGAAGGAAAATTTCTTGTTATATCGAAACTGAAACAGTACACACATATATATATACAATATTGTCAGCTATCTAATGAATGCAGAGAATAAAGGAAAAATAAATTAGGAAATAAATCAAATTAGAGTGATTTGATTCTTTCCCAAAATGCAAATAAACTTAAATAGAAAATCAACTAATAAACACAATCATATTAGATCTGATTGCTATATGTCAACATCCTCCCTCAAGTTGGTGCATATATGTCTAGCATGCCCAACTTGTTTACAAGAAATTCAAAATTGGGCCTTAACTGACCTTTGGTAAGGATATCAGCAACTTGTTGTGAAGTAGGCACAAAAGGTATGCAAATCAGACATGGATCTACATTCTCTTCTATAAAATGTCTATCAATTTCAACATGTTTTGATTCGGTCATGTTGAACAGGATTTTGAGAAATACTAATTGCTACTTTGTTGTCGCAATACAGCTTCATTGGAAGATTTATAGGAAGTTTAAGCTCTTCTAAGATTCTTTGAAGCCATAGGATTTCACAAACACCTTGGGCCATTATCCTATATTCTGCCTCAACGTTGCTTCTAGCTACTACATTTTGTTTCTTGCTCCTCCAAGTAACTAAGTTTCCCCCAAACAAATGTGCAGTAACCAGACGTTGACTTTCTATCCATGATGGACCATGCCCAATCTGCGTCAACTAATACCTCAATGTATTGTTAATCAGTTTTTTGGAAAACCAGTCCACTTTCAGGGGAACTTTTGAGATACCTTAGAATACGGTAAACAGACTCTAAATGTTATTCGTGAGGTGAGTGCATAAATTGACTCACTAAGCTAACAACAATGGCTATATCTGGACGAGTATGAGGTAGATAAATTAGTCTTCCTACTAATCTTTGATATTGAGATGTATCCACTAGATCACCATTACCATCATTACCAATATTCAAATTAGGATCTATTGGAGTATCAACTGGCCTAAAACCCATCATCCCGGTTTCCTTTAGAAGATCTAAAATATATTTTTGTTGTGATACAACAATCCCTTTCTTTAGTCTTGCAACTTCCATTCCCAAAATTTTTTTTAAAGACCCAAGATCTTTAATTACAAACTCAGCAGCAAGAGATGCCTTCAAATTTTTTATCTCATTATAATAATCCTCAGTGACAACAATATCATCAACATAAACGATCAATATAGTCATTTTACGTTCAGAAGAATGTTTCACAGACATGGTGTGATCGCTTTGACACTGAGAATAACCTCACTTCTTAACAAATTGGGTGAATCTTTCAAACCACGCTCGAGGTGACTGTTTCAAGCCATAAAGAGACTTCTAAAGCTTGCAGACCTTTTGGTTGAATTTAAATTCAAATCTCCATTTAAAAATGCATTTTTTACATCTAGCTGTTGTAATGGCCAATCCAAGTTAACGGCCAAAGATAAAAGAACTCTAATGGTGTTAAGTTTTGCAACAAGAGCAAAGGTTTCTGAGTAACCAATACCATAAGTTTGTGTAAAGCCTATGGCAACTAGCCTGGCCTTATACCTCTCTACTAATCCATCAGCCTTGTGTTTTATGGTGAACACCCATTTTCACCCCCACAGTTCTCCTTCCTTTAGTTAGACCCACCTCTTTCCATGTTTGATTCTTTATAATAGCACTCATCTCCTCCAAGACAACTTATTTCCACTTAGGAACCGTTAGAGCTTGTTGTATATCTCTTGGGATCTCTGTTTTTTTCAATTCACAAGTAAAAGCTCTAAAAGTGGGGGACAATTTGTGATAAGATACAAAGTTAGAGATATGGTGTTTTGTATATGCTCTTTTCCCTTTTCTAACAGCAATGGGTAGACTAGAATCATCAAAGGTAGGTTCTAAAGGAACAAAATCATTGGGAACAGGTTCAACAAAACAAGATTATTATGATCAGAATTTTGAAAGGGTACAACAAAATTAGAAAGACTATAACTTGTTAGATCCTTGGATGTTTGGCAGTGTTGAGGTTCTCTTCTCTAAAGCACTTTTTCCTGAAGTATACGTGGTCAAAGGGTTGGATACCTTTGTTACCAATTTCAACTGTCTCATTCTCAACTTTTGGTTCAATCAAGACATTTTCTTGAATATCATGTTCATGGCTTTCTTGACTAGATTCACCCAGGGATTTTATTTTGTTACTTTCCTCAATTTCTAGTATTTTCAAATAGCATTCTTTCACGTTACTTTTCTCACAATCTGTTTTTTCCAAATTGTTTAGAAAATCCAGATTTGCAATTTTTAAATATTGAACATCATCTTCTTCTATTATCCCCCCTTGAAAATGATTACCAAAAAAATGACTTTTTTCAAAGAAAGTGGCATCCATAGTCACAAAAATCTTTTAGGAAATAGGTTCAAAATATTTGTATACTTTTTATTGGATGCATAGCCAATAAAAACACATTTTCTTGCTCTCAGCTCATGTTTTCCTTGATTCGGGTCATGAATATTAACAAAAACAGTACATCCAAAAATCTTTAGGGGTAGAGTGTATGAAAGATTATTATTAGAAAATAGACTTGTGAAAACATCAAACAGAGTGTTGTAATCTAAAATTTTGGCAGGCATCCTATTTACCAAATATGCTCTAGTGAGAATTACTTCTCCCCAAATATACTTCGGAACCTTATTTTGAAACAACAACACCCTAGCAACTTCAAGGAGATGTTTATTATTCCGTTCAGCCACTCCATTTTGTTGTGGAGTATCCACACATGAACTTTGATGAATGATACCTTGTTGTACGAAAAACTCATTTAAGAATTTATTAAAATATTCCCTTCCATTATCACTATAGAGAATTTTGATTTTTACTTGAAATTGGGTCAAAATCATTTGAAAAAAAACTTTTGAAGATACTTTCAACTTCAGATTTTGATTGCATTAAGTAAACCGAAGTTAATCAAATGTGATCATCTATGAAGGTAATAAACCATCTTCTTCCATAGGATCCTTACAAGGTCCCCAAACATCACTATGAATTAATGTGAATGGACTAGATGGTTTATGCACCTGAGGAGAATAGGAAGAACGGTGATGCTTTGCAAATTGGCAAACTTAACAAAAAAACTGATATGGATTTTTATTCTTAAAATACTCGGGAAATAAGTGCTTCAGATACAAAAAATTTGGGTGTCCTAGCCTATAATGCCATAACATTATTTATTCATTATTATGAACCAAAATTGAGTTGAGACAATTACTATGAAATTTCTCTTTAAGATCAGCCTCATCATCGAAGAGATAGAGACCATTGACCTCTTTAGCACAGCCAATCATCCTCCCTGATTTCAACTCCTGAAATTGACAATTAACTGGGTTAAAAATAGCCAAACAGTTAAAATCTTGTGTTAATTTTCTTATGGACAGCATGTTACATTACAAATTTGGAACATGAAGGACATTGTGAAGAGTTAGAGTTTAAGAAATAGAGATATAACCAACTCCAGCTATGGTGGAAAAAGTAACATCAGTTATCTTTACCTTTTTATGACCTACCAAGTACTATAAGTGGAAAATAATTTTGAGCAATCTGTCATATGATCAGTGGCTCCAGAATCGATGATCCATGGAGTTTTTGAATTTGGTTTGGAACTCAAAAGAGAAAAAGAGAAAGAGATACCTTTTTGAGCAAGAGAGGATGAAGAAGTAACTGACATAGAAGTAAAAAGCTTATACAGGTGCTCTAGTTGTTCCTTAGAGAAAGGAGATGCCTCAGAGTTGACTTTATTCTCCACATTTTCTCCATTTGCAACGGAAGTCCCTACCCTCTCCATTTGGCTTCTTCTTCTAGTTGGGTGGTTTTCAATTAAGTTTCCAACAAGTTTCCTTAGTGTGCCATGGTCATCTACAATGATCACACCAAGGTCGTTTTTTTCTTTCTCCATCTGCTTCGTATCCCTTTGCAACCATAGCAAAACTCTTAGTTTATTGCACCCTTGTACTGTCACAATTTAGGGTTTGATACCTTTTGCTTTGATATTTCTCAGTATAAATAATAGTTACAACATTTTTCTCTTATAATTACAAATTAAGGGGATCAAATCAATTCCCGATTTGTCTAACTTATTTTAGGAAAGCTAATAAATAAAATTACAAATTAATATTATTTCCTGATTTACATCCCCCCTCAAATTGATGCAGCTGGTCAAGGAGCATCAATTTGCTAACTAAAAACTGATGTCGCAGGCGAGGAACAGCTTTGGTAAGAATGTATACAACTTGAAATTGAGTATTGATGTGAGGGATGGAGATAATCTGATTATCATAGGCCTCACGAATAGAGTGACAATCTACTTCAATATGTTTGGTGAGCTCATGAAAAACAGAATTTGCAACAATTTGAATAGCACTCGTATTGTCAGCATAGAGAGGCGTCGAATCTGTTTGAGGGAATCCAAGTTCAGCCAAATGATCTCAGAACAAGCAGTAGACATAGCACGATACTCTAATTCAATTGATGATTTAGAGACTCTGGTTTGTTTCTTACTTTTCCATGATATCAATGAAGAACCGAGAAACATGCACCAACCGGTGACCGATCGCCGAGTGTCGGGACACCCAGCCCAATCGGCATCACTACAGGCACTCAATTTTTTCACTATGTCAATGGGAAAGAAGAGACCTCGTTGAGAGGTACCAAGCAAATAGCGAAATATGCGTCGAACTGCTGCCAAGTGAAGGTGGCGAGGAGAGTGCATGTACTGACTTACTTGCTGAACAGCAAATGATATGTTAGGTCGGGTAATTGTCAAATAATTCAGACTACCCAAAAGTAGCCGATACAATAAAGGATCTGTCAATAGATCACCCTCACTTCCTGATTTGTCTAACTTATTTTAGGAAAGCTGATAAATATAATTACAGATTAATATTATTTCCTGATTCACATGTACTATCAGAGTTTTGCAGCATAACTTTCCTTCTGGATTCCTCCCTTCTTACTTCAAAAAATACTTCCCTCAATGAAAGCAAAGGTTTTCTGCCCAAAATTCGACCATAGACTTCATCAAGTTCTAGATTGAGTCCTACTAGAAACATATAACATGACAACATAGTCACTACTAGAAACATATAACATGACAGCATAGTCACTACTGCTTCTACCAAATGTAACATGCAAAGTGACTATCACAAGATCAAAACATTGAGCCTATTTGAATTGACTTATTTGAACTTATTTACCGGCATAAGCATTGTACTTTTGAGACTGTTTGGAAGAGCTTCTGAAAACAGCTTATGACATGTTCATAAGTTGTTTCAGCTTATTTCCATAAGTTCTCCATGGCAGATGACGTAAACAGCTTATAGCCAATATAAAAACTATTTTACTTTATTTTATCTTTTGTTATAAAGTAGTTTATACATAAGAACTTATATGATAATTGTTTATGCTATAAGCGTTTAATTAAATTGTTTATCCAAACAAAGTCATTGATTGAATGGATTATATTATACAACCAAGTCAACAACTAATACAAAATGTCAGGTAAAGAAGTAACAGAGCAAAAAAAAAAACGGTTTGATCTCTGATTCAATTTTTAAAACATTGAGATTAACACACTAATTGAATGGATCATAATGTGCAACCAAGTCAACAACTATTATATAATGTCAGGTAAAGAAATAACAGGAAAAAAAACTATTTTCTATTTTTTGTAACCCTCTAGTTTCCAGTGGAACGCAAACTAGTAATCCAGAGTTTAGCCGATAGGTAAGTAAAGTCTAGCTAAAAATATTCCAGCCAAGATGAACTGAAGTACTCCTAAACTATTTGTCCTTAACTGAAATTCATTGACTACTTGCATCTAATTACTGGATAGGGCTTTCTATTCTTACTTTGTATTAATTGAGCATAACTGTAAAAACAAAAATATTATCAAAACTAAGAAATGGGCAACCAATACACAAAATTGAATTCATAAGAAATTCATTGATCATCCAAAAGAATCAAGTCAAAAGGGAAAAGAGAAACCACCTTAGAAACAATCTTGAACTCAAAACTAGAGAAATGAGTGGGAAGCAATCTTTTGAGAACACCTGTAGCTGCGGTTTCTTGCACGGACGAAAGTGCCCTTTTGGAATCCAAACGATTAAGCAAAGATTCTATGGCTTCATGCTTAGATAGTGCTACGGGAAATGAAAACGTTGGAATCAAAATTAGAAGTTGAAGAAATAGATACTTCAATTTCAACATTCTTTTTCTTCTTCTTATTAGAAAGGAATCACTAATCTTTCTTAACTTTATCTACTTCGTACTTCTTTTTTTAATGGCGTATTCGGTTATCCCTTCTATAACAAATATTGTTTTAGATATATATGCTTTTTTTTTTTTTTGAATGTTTTCAAAAACAACCAAAATATGCACGGTGGTACCGGCTAAAATATGTTTTTAGTGTTTGGAAAATATCAATCATTTCGATTTTAGTCTAAAATTTATTTTATGTTTTATACTTTTGTAAATTTAAAAAAAGTTAAAAAGGTGTTTCGTGTAATTTTTTATTTAAAATTGTTTGTGTATCAATTTTTAATTGGTGATGCATAAGTATTATATTGATCACGTAATATAATATTTATTGCGTTACGTAAGTAGTTAATATTTATGTTAATCTCTTTAGCAAAACATTTAATAAAGATAGTATATTGCTTGACATGCTTTCATTTCAAGAGGATATTTGTCAATTTAGAATTTCAAGGGAAATAAATGTCTTATTGTTACAATTTGAGCAGAAAATTTGAAAATTTACTCCATTATAATATTTAAATATTTAAAATTTTATCGGAAATGTTATCAATTAAATACAAATACTTTTTTTATATTTTTGAGTAGAATTCAAATATATATAAATTTTATTTTGTAGAAACATTATATCAATATATATATGTATAAAAAATAACTTTATTTAACATAAAAAATTCTTTAACTTTTTTTACAATATATATATCACTACGCCAAAAATGACATTTTATAGCGCGTCTTTTATAGGACTTATTAAATACAAGCGCTGTTGTATGATATTTTAAAAATAACGGAGAATACAACGCTTTTTTCACAAGTATTGTAAAAAAAGTGTTGTAAAGACTCGCGCTTTCACATAATTAAAGGACTTATTAGAGCGCTTTTTGAAAAAGCGTTGTAAAAGGCTTTTAAAAAAAAATAAGGTCTTTTACGGCGCTTTTTTTACAAGCGCTGTAAAAAAAGCGCTGTAAAAAACTTGCGCTTTGATATAATTAAAGGACCTATTAGAGCGCTTTTTGAAAAAGTGCTGTAAAAGGCTTTTAAAAAAAAATAAGGTCTTTTACAGCGCTTTTTTGACAAGCGCTGTAAAATACTTGCGCTTTCACATAATTAAAGGACCTATTAGAGTGCTTTTTGGAAAAGCGTTGTAAAAGGCTTTTAAAAAAAATAAGAAGGTCTTTTACAGCGCTTTTTTGACAAGCGCTGTAAAAAAAGCGTTGTAAAAGACTTGCGTTTTCACATAATTAAAGGACCTATTAGAGCGCTTTTTGGAAAAACGCTGTAAAAGGCTTTTAAAAAAAAAATAAGAAGGTCTTTTACAGCGCTTTTTTGACAAGCGCTGTAAAAGACTTGCGTTTTCACATAATTAAAGGACCTATTAGAACGCTTTTTGGAAAAACGATGTAAAAGGCTTTTAAAAAAAATAAGAAGGTCTTTTACAGCTCTTTTTTGACAAACGTTGTAAAATACTTGCGCTTTCATATAATTAAAGGACCTATTAGAGCGCTTTTTAGAAAAGTGTTGTAAAAGGCTTTTAAAAAAAAAAATAAGGTCTTTTACAGCGCTTTTTTGACAAGCGCTGTAAAATACTTGCGCTTTCACATAATTAAAGGACCTATTAGAGCGCTTTTTGGAAAAGCGTTGTAAAAGGCTTTTAAATCGCTTCAGTTTCCTCTTTATTACATAAACTTCACTACACTTCAATGTCCTTCTCCTCTTCATTATCCTTCTCATTGTGAACCCTACTGTCCCTACGAACAATATTGTTAGCCATCTCCATTGCAAATCATCTCCATATTTGTTACTATCCTTACAAACATTATTACGTACTCTTCTCATTGCGAACCCCACTCTGTCCTACGAACTGTTCGTATTTCTGCGCATTCTCACCGTTCCTTCTTGAACGAAACCGTAACTCTATGAACCCTACATATTTCTTCGCACTCTTCAAGTATTGTATTCATTTATTCATTTATTTCTTACACACACATATATATATATATATATAATGTGTTTGTTAATGCTAATAATCACATTTATTTGATAGTGCTTTACAAGTTTTCCGAGCTCAAATGGGTGCTACAGTGTTGAAGCAAAAATCAAATAAATCACATAGATTCCAATAAAGGTTTGAAATATATGCCTTTAAAAATTCGTTAACAATCAATGCACAAATGTTTATTGACTTATATGTTTTATTTTATAGTGCTCTCGTCAAACTAACAACATGGATTGCGGATAATGTATATTGCGATTTATGAGGGAGATTGTTGATATAATCCCAGAAAGTGATCTAATTGAAATAAAGAAATGCATCTATTACAACGCTTTTTTTAAAAAGCGCTGTAAAACTAATATAACAAGCAGCGCGTTTTTAGAAGAGATTTAGAGCACTTTTTTTATTTTAAAGAGCACTGTTGTATCTTTTTAAAGCGCTGAATACTACAACGCTTAATTTTTTGAAAAAGCACTGTAAATGACTTAAAAAAAGCGTTGTAAAATACCATTTTCTGCGTAGTGTATATATAGTATAGTATAGCATAACTATATTATTTTATTTATCAAGTTATACAATATATTATAATTGTAAACTACATGTTTTTTTATGAAGACAAAGCTCAACAATTGTGATCAAATCAACAAGCTCAAAAAGAAGTTCAATTATCTTTATGAATAAGCTTCAAAATCAAACATATCAAATGTTAAAATGTAAACGTATATGATACAAATCAATACTTCAAATACATGAGAACCATTCATAGTTACATATGCATATAAAGTATTTTCAAAAGTCAAAAATAATATTAACAAAGTCTTAAAACTAATATTTTTGACAAAATACATAAGTGTATTCGAATACAGCATCCTGTAATTGAATACAAAGCAAGTCAAAAGCAAAAGTCTCACAGTTGTATTCGACTACGACCATGTGTAGTCGAATACACAACAATTCAGTGGCTAAAATCTTTACATCTGTATTCAACTACAGCCTTCTGTAGTTGTAAGACCCGTAATTTTAAATCCTAAGTTCTACAATTTTAGGGTATTTTGTGTTAAATTGCTTAGGCTTTTAACCCAGTTTTCGGTATTTAGTGAGTTAAAGGGCAAAAATATATTTATGGAAATTGGATTAAAATTATTTGTCGAAGAATAATTTAGTTAGGTTTCGAAGAATTTAATTCTGGGCGGTTTTGTTCAAAATATCTCAGGTTGCTGAAAATTGTATTCGACAATTGAGTGACGACGAGAGTAGATATTTTTATCAAAATAGTTTGAGATCTGAGTGAAGTGATGGATGCAAGAGTTGTTAGATATTTATTTGTTTAGGTTTAATGATTATATATATATATATATATATTATATATATTATATATTATTATTATTAGTAATATATATGTATCTAAGTATAAGAAAAGGAAAGGAAGGAAATAGAAAGAAAATAAATATAAAGGAAGGAAAAAGGAAGAAAGGAGAAAGGGGAGAGAATTTGGTTTGCATTTAGGGACTTACTTGTGGTTGTGTGGAAGAGAATTTGGTTAGGGTTAAAGTAATGTTTTGTGGGAAATGAATTTTAAACCCATTTATGTATGATTTCGAGTATATGAAATTTGTTGGGTTCGAGTGATGGATTGTGATGATTTGTGTTCGTCATATTTGACATGTTCTTAATTAATACTGATGAAATTTGATATGTGTAAGTTGGATTTTGTGGAGAAATGAATTGATGTGTTTTGGTGTGAGTTGTGGATTGGATTTGATAATATATTGGAGTTTGTTTTGTGTGGAATTTGAAAACCATTAAGTTAAATGAGTATTAAGAATGGGGAATCTCTTAATGTCTTGTTTACTTAATGTTTGTTTTGTGAAAATCGTTTAAGTTAAATGAGTATTAAGAATGGGGAATCTCTTAATGTCTTGTTTACTTAATGTTTGTTTTGAAAATCGTTTGAGTTAAAAGAGTATTAAGAATGGGGAATCTCTTAATATTTCTGTTTGCTTAATGTGTTTTTGTTTGTAAAAATCGTTTGAGTTAAAAGAGTATCAAGAATGGGGAATCTCTTAATATTTATGTTTGCTTAATGTGTGTTTGATTGTAAAAATCGTTGAAGTTAAATGACGATTAAGAATGGGGAATCTCTTAATGTCTTGTTTACTTAATGTGTGTTTGTTTGTGAAAATCGTTTAAGTTTAATGAGTATTAAGAATGGGGAATCTCTTAATGTCTTGTTTACTTAATGTTTGTTTTGAAAATCGTTTAAGTTAAATGAGTATTAAGAATGGGGAATCTCTTAATGTCTTGTTTACTTAATATTTGTATTGATAAATAGTGCTTTGGCCTGTGATAGGCGGTACATTTATGATTTACGTTTTTGTAAATTGTGCAGACCCGTGATAGGTGGCACCTTGGTAAATAGTACTTTGGCCGTGATAGGCGGTACTTTTACGATTTACAGTTTGTTGTAAATTGTGCAGACCCGTGATAGGTGGCACCTTGGTAAAGAGTATTTTGGCCTGTGATAGGCGATACATTTGTAATTTACGTTCTTTTTAGTAAACCGTGCAGACCCGTGATTGGTGGCACCTTGGTAAACGATACGGGCCCGTGATAGGCAGTACGTTTATGGTTTACGCTTTTTAGTAAATCGTGTAGACCCGTGATAGGTGGCACCTCGGTAATTGTTACTTTGGCCTGCGATAGGCGGTACAATTATGATTCACGGCCCTTTGAGGAGGGTTTTGGTTTGGAATTCCGAGTCCATGCATTTTGGCATATACCCATTGCATTAGGGTGCTTGGCACACGAGTCGTGGTTGATTCAAATTATGATTGTGTTGATTTTGCTAAGTGTTATGGTTTGAAATTATGTGTAAGTGTGTTTTTGATTCAAGTTTATGATTGTGTTGAAATTGCTAAGTGTTATGTGTTGATATTATGCGTAAGAGTGATTGATTGTAAACTACTTCGAAACTCAAGTTATCGTGGTGATTGTGTTGAAAATGCTAAGTGTTATGTTTTGGAATTGCATGTAAGTGTGGTTGATTGCAAAACCTTTTCGAAACTTAAATTGTCGTGGTGATTTTGTTATAATTGCCAAGTGTGGATGTTTTGGAATTGTTGTAAGTGTGATTGATTGCAAAACCATTTCAAAACTCAAGATGTCGTAGTGTTTGCGCTATAATTGTTAAGTATGATTGTTTGGATTTGTGTGTAAGTGTTGATTGGTTTCGATACCCTTTAAAAAGCTAAAAAATGTTGTTTTTCTACTGCTGTCTGCTGTGTATTCGAATACAGACATGCTGTTTTGCTACTGACTTGTTATGTAGTCGAATACAGACTATTGTATTCGAATACAGACATGCTGTTTTGCTACTGACTTGCTGTGTAGTCGAATACAGACTGTTGTATTCGAATACAGACATGCTGTTTTTGCTGTTGAATGCTGAAATAGCCTTGTATTCGAATACAGAGATGCTGTATTCGAATACAACAATGTTGTTTTGTTAAAAACTTCAATTTTCAACTTTGTTTATGCATGTTTAGCATATGGAAACCCTTTTAAGGTGCATGCTAAGTTGAAAGGTTATTTGTGCATTTAAAATCTTAAATGTTATGTGTTAAATGTTAATTTCGGTTGGTGACCCTTTACAATTATTGTGGAAATTTGGGCTTTGCCCTCAGATGAGAGCTAGGACAACCCTACCGGTTCGTATCCTGTGGATGGGAATGCTTGACTGGAGCTATGTTAGGAGGATCCTACGGGGCGCGTGGCGATTACTCAGGGTGTTTAGCTTTTTGGTAGAATGATCAGATTCGGATGACATAGAGGGAACATATGTCTTTATTTTGAATTGCGGCTTTCTTTTTAAAATTGGAAGATTGTGTCTTCACTACTATTGTCAGGATGACATCTTATTTTGACGAATCCATGTATCACTTATTAGTGTGTAAATACTTTGGATTCATATTTTGAGAAACTTTTCCGCCGCTTGTTAAATTATAATGACTTAATTATTCATTCAAAGGTGTTTATCTTATTTATTTATTTCTTTTATTTTAATTTGTTTTGAAAAAAAAAATACACCCTCGCTTTGAAAATCGGGGTGTTACATTGTGGTATCAGAGCTTTGGTTTGGTTTTCTTTGGGGGCTGTGGAGCCTTTGGTTATAGATTGTAAGTCAACTTGTAGGTTGTGAGTCGTTATCTGATCATGCGTCGGGGTAATTGGTCTGAGTTATCAGATCAGGGGTAGTTATTATGTGTTGTTATATTCGAAACTTAGTTTTGGAATTATTCGAAGTGGTGTTAACACTTCTTCTTGATGTTGTTTTTCCGGAAACACTACCTCCAAGAAGGAATGACGTTGCAGGGATGAACGTCAGTAAAGATGATCAAATGGTTGAAGCTACAAATAACATGGATGTTTCTGTTGTTGCACGAACTGCTGCAAAGACTCTGCAGGATCTGGAGAAGAGGGAAAGAGAGATATGTGCTATTAAGTCAAGAGGATTGAAAGATGTTCGTCGTTACCATCCTCCAAAGTGCAAAGGTGATGAGAACTCAGAAAAGAGTTGATTAGTGGATTCAAGAAGTGGAAAAGATCTTTGAGATGACGGATTGTCAGATAGAGTTGAAGCAGATCATTAAAGGCATGGAATTTATGAAATGGTTCCAAGGACACAGAAGCTATGTGTTGGTGTAAACTCGAAGATGATGAGTATGGATGGATTAACATTAGACTAATAAGGGATTTCAAGTAAAGATCTAAGTTGAGGACTCTTGTTAAGAAAAGTATTAGATGTTTTCCTGGTAGATTTCAGGATGAAACTGGATGAAGTTTGACAACTGTCAAGGAGATGTGAACATCATGGAATTGTTGAGAAGATAAGGCTTCCATTTGGAATAACATTTGGTGCTTAGGTGTCAATGAAAGAGACTGGTATTGAAGTTAAGGGAGCGATGCACATTAGGAGTAAATACTCTCTTGGTTAGATAAAATACGTTTTGAGGAACAATCGATACCTTGAGGGATAAAGTCGAGCATTCGAGTTAGACTAGATTCGCAACTTGGATTATTAAGTATGGATAGGGATATTGGATGAATCTATAGACACGTAAGTGTGAATGTTGAGCGATGTTCAGAAAAACATAATGAGTTAAGCCTTGATGTATTGAACTCTATGTTACCATTAAGTGGAATTTGAAGTATCGAGTACGAGAATACTTGAGATTGCGGTAATATAAGTTTGAGAGTCTATAAAAGGATGGAAATTACTAAGAGGATGTTAATATTTAGATAGGTCGAAAGGATTATTCGAGATTTGATTTGGGACCCTAAGATGGTTGATTTTATTAGTTGATGATTTAATATCCACAAAGTTGGATGGAGGACAAGTAATGCTTAAAACATTCATAATCGAAGGGGTTGAGGCAGGCAAGTGATAAATGATTCATGTTAAGGATGGAAGTGTTTGGAGATTTTGAAGATCAAATTTGAGAATCCTATTAAATGATAGAAATTGAAAAAGAAGAGATGGAATGAATGATTTGTGATTTAGTTGTTGGTCTTGGGAAATCAAGCGTTGAGGTTTAAAATGAGTGTTGTAGTGACTAGATGAACAATGAAAGGTATGTGGGTCTTTGAGACATTTTACTGCAAAATTTTGGACGATGAAGTTATAGATAATTATTTCTTAGGAAATGCTTATGGGGAATGTGTGAGAAATAATTCTTTAGGACGTTCGATTGTTAGAATTCTTTCAGTTTGTATATCGGTGAAGGTTGTGAAGGAATAAGAATCCAGCAAGTGAAACAAATATTGGAAAATGTGCCAAGAAATTTGTTGGACCAGCACATAGAGATGTAGCTTATGACAATTAAAGATTCAGGAAAGGAATTATCTCACCTATAATTCAGACATTATTATTATAAAGGTATGCCAAGATATAAAGACATTACTTGAGTGTATGTCATGGGGATTGTTATTGTGTTCGTCAATCAAAGGAGTTAAATGTTTGTTTGATAGGAAACAATTGAACATGAAATGGAAAAGTGATGGAGTGAATACAATGCGGTTGACCTGTCATAATGAAAGGATAATCATCAAGTTGAAAATGAAGGACACAACGAAATTAAGAAGTATCATAATGAATGTTGACAGTAGAGGTAGGAGGATTATTTTCGAGTTTGTGCATAATTGCGAAGTATGTAAGAAATTTTCTAGTGAAGCGTGAATTTGAGGTGTCAGGCATGAGACAAATGTAGACCTTGATCTGTGGATTAAATTCAAGTTGGATTTTAATGGAAAACGTGACTCTTGAAATGAAGTACTAAACTGAAAGGAAGTTTGTGTGTCCCAAGTGGTATAGTCTTTGGCATGATTTCGAAAATATTTGAGGAAGCTTTGATCCCCAAGCATATGTGGTGATGGAATTGTTAAATTTATAACTAGAATAACATACTGATAAGAACACTACAGTTGACGTAGTTGTACGACTTAAGAAAAATCGAGGATTTGTGGACAAGGGGGAAATTTAGGAGTTCTCGGATGTAGTGATTGTTATGTGCTCAGTGTATTGGGGTCATTCTAAGTGTTTCAGTTTGGTACCAAATGGATGTTTCATACCAAGTGGATGCCAATGAGACTACGTGACATAGGAATGGGATAATTTACTTCGTCGACAGGATCAAAGTTATAGGAAAATAAAGGAAACTCAATGGACCTTGAGAAGATTGTTGACTGCTTGTACCTTAAGATAACCACAGATGTAAGTTGCAAGGAACGCTATTAAAGTTCGGTTAAGATAGTCTAAGCCACTATCATGGTTGTTGGCTATTTATTGACAAATTGAGGGACCGATCATCCTTAATCTCTTGTTGATAGTAGACAAAATCATGTTGAATGGAACGGACGAGCCTTACCGACTATGGATGTGTGTGAAGTTATTAAGCACCCTATGAAAAGGGGTAGGCAACATTTTTTTGAGAAGGCCAGGTGAAACAAGTTGTGACTGGTATGTTGAATTCGGGTACAAACCTAGTGTGGATTGTTACTCATACTTTAAGTTTCGAGGATGAAACTAATTTTAGGGGGGTAGTAATGTAAGACCCGTAATTTTAAATCCTAAGTTATACAATTTTAGGGTATTTTGTGTTAAATTGCTTAGGCTTTTAACCCAGTTTTCGGTATTTAGTGAGTTAAAGGGCGAAAATATATTTCTGGAAATTGGATTAAAATTATTTGTCGAAGAATAATTTAGTTAGGTTTCGAAGAATTTAATTCTGGGCGGTTTTGTTCAAAATATCTCAGGTTGCTGAAAATTGTATTCGACAATTGAGTGGCGACGAGAGTAGATATTTTTATCAAAATAGTTTGAGATCTGAGTGAAGTGATGGATGCAAGAGTTGTTAGATATTTATTTGTTTAGGTTTAATTATTATATATATATATATATATATATTATATATTATTATTATTAGTAATATATATGTATATAAGTATAAGAAAAGGAAAGGAAGGAAATAGAAAGAAAATAAATATAAAGGAAGGAAAAAGGAAGAAAGGAGAAAGGGGAGAAAGAAACAAAACATTTTCCTTCATCTTCCTCTGCCTGCGCGAACCCCTCCACCCCCTTTTTTCTTCTTCGTTGTTTTTGCTTCCTTTTCGTTCTTTGACTTCAAGAATAGAAACCCAAGCATTAGTGGGTAAGAGAGCAAGGTTTTCATAGCTTCATACTTCCTCATTGTTTCGAAAACGAAGAAAAACGGTATTAGGGGTTCAAACACAAACCTCCCCGTTTCATCTAGATCTAAGCTTCTTTTCTTGAAGAGATAGAAGGGAAAGTTGCTCACTACCATGCTACGATGCTAGGGAACCAACTTTGGAAGCGGCGTTGCGAGCGGAAGATTTTACCGGATTTACCCGCGGCACCATAATCGCACGTTAAAGCTAACGTTAAGGTAATGGCTCCTTCCAAACTTTTAGTTTGCATTTAGGGACTTACTTGTGGTTGTGTGGAAGAGAATTTGGTTAGGGTTAAAGTAATGTTTTGTGGGGAATGAATTTTAAACCCATTTATGTATGATTTCGAGTATATGAAACTTGTTGGGTTCGAGTGATGGATTGTGATTATTTGTGTTCGTCGTATTTGACATGTTCTTAATTAATACTGATGAAATTTGATATGTGTAAGTTGGATTTTGGGGAGAAATGAATTGATGTGTTTTGGTGTGAGTTGTGGATTGGATTTGATAATATGTTGGAGTTTGTTTTGTGTTGAATTTGAAAACCATTAAGTTAAATGAGTATTAAGAATGGGGAATCTCTTAATGTCTTGTTTACTCAATGTTTGTTTTGTGAAAATCGTTTAAGTTAAATGAGTATTACGAATGGGGAATCTCTTAATGTCTTGTTTACTTAATGTTTGTTTTGAAAATCGTTTGAGTTAAAAGAGTATTAAGAATGGGGAATCTCTTAATATTTCTGTTTGCTTAATGTGGTTTTGTTTGTAAAAATCGTTTGAGTTAAAAGAGTATTAAGAATGGGGAATCTCTTAATATTTCTGTTTGCTTAATGTGTTTTTGTTTGTAAAAATCGTTTGAGTTAAAAGAGTATTAAGAATGGGGATTCTCTTAATATTTCTGTTTGCTTAATGTGTGTTTGTTTGTAAAAATCGTTTAAGTTAAATGAGGATTAAGAATGGGGAATCTCTTAATGTCTTGTTTACTTAATGTGTGTTTGTTTGTGAAAATCGTATAAGTTAAATGAGTATTAAGAATGGGGAATCTCTTAATGTCTTGTTTACTTGATGTTTGTTTTGAAAATCGTTTAAGTTAAATGAGTATTAAGAATGGGGAATCTCTTAATGTCTTGTTTACTTAATGTTTGTATTGATAAATAGTTCTTTAGCCTATGATAGGCGGTACATTTATGATTTACGTTTTTGTAAATTGTGCAGACCCGTGATAGGTGGCACCTTGGTAAATAGTACTTTGGCCGTGATAGGCGGTACATTTACAATTTACGGTTTTTTGTAAATTATGCAGACCCGTGATAGGTGGCACCTTGGTAAAGAGTACTTTGGCCTGTGATAGGCAGTACATTTGCAATTTACATTCTTTTTAGTAAACCGTGCAGACCCATGATAGGTGGCACCTTGGTAAACGATACGGGCTCGTGATAGGCAGTATGATTATGGTTTACGCTTTTTAGTAAATCGTGCAGACCCGTGATAGGTGGCACCTCGGTAATTGTTACTTTGGCCTGCGATAGGCGGTACAATTATGATTTACGGCCCTTTGAGGAGGGTTTTGGTTTGGAATTCCGAGTCCATGCATTTTGGCATATACGCATTGCATTAGGGTGCTTGGCACACGAGTCGTGGTTGATTCAAATTATGATTGTGTTGATTTTGCTAAGTGTTATGGTTTGAAATTATGTGTAAGTGTGTTTTTGATTCAAGTTTATGATTGTGTTGAAATTGCTAAGTGTTATGTGTTGATATTATGCGTAAGAGTGATTGATTGTAAACTACTTCGAAACTCAAGTTGTCGTGGTGATTGTGTTGAAAATGCTAAGTGTTATGTTTTGGAATTGCATGTAAGTGTGGTTGATTGCAAAACCTTTTCGAAACTTAAATTGTCGTGGTGATTTTGGTATAATTGCCAAGTGTGGATGTTTTGGAATTGTTGTAAGTGTGATTGATTGCAAAACCATTTCAAAACTCAAGATGTCGTAGTGTTTGCGCTATAATTGTTAAGTATGATTGTTTGGATTTGTGTGTAAGTGTTGATTGGTTTCGATACCCTTTAAAAAGCTAAAAAATGCTGTTTTTCTGCTGCTGTCTGCTGTGTATTCGAATACAGGAAGTTGTATTCGAATACAGACATGCTGTTTTGCTACTGACTTGTTGTGTAGTCGAATACAGACTGTTGTATTCGAATACAGACATGCTGTTTTGCTACTGACTTGCTGTGTAGTCGAATACAGACTGTTGTATTCGAATACAGACATGCTGTTTTTGCTGTTGAATGCTGAAATAGCCTTGTATTCGAATACAGAGATGCTGTATTCGAATACAACAATGTTGTTTTGTTAAAAACTTCAATTTTCAACTTTGTTTATGCATGTTTAGCATATGGAAACCCTTTTAAGGTGCATGCTAAGTGGAAAGGTTATTTGTGCATTTAAAATCTTAAATGTTATGTGTTAAATGTTAATTTCGGTTGGTGACCCTTTACAATTATTGTGGAAATTTGGGCTTTGCCCTCAGATGATAGCCAGGACAACCCTACCGATTCGTACCCTGTGGATGTGAATGCTTGACTGGAGCTATGTTAGGAGGATCCTACGGGGCGCGTGGTGATTACTTAGGGTGTTTAGCTTTTTGGTAGAATGATCAGATTAGGATGACATAGAGGGAACATATGTCTTTATTTTGAATTGCGGCTTTCTTTTTAAAATTGGAAGATTGTGTCTTTACTACTATTGTCAGGATGACATCTTATTTTGACGAGTCCATGTATCACTTATTATTGTGTAAATACTTTGGATTCATATTTTGAAAAACTTTTCCGCTGCTTGTTAAATTATAATGACTTAATTATTCATTCAAAGGTGTTTATCTTATTTATTTCTTTCTTTTATTTTAATTTGTTTTGAAAAAAAAATATACCCTCGCTTTGAAAATCGGGGTGTTACAGTAGTCGAATACAAAGTAAGTCAGTGGCAAATTTCACAAATCTGTATTCGACTACATGAAGATGTATTCGAATACAAGGTGTAATTTTTTGATATTTTTGAACGTTACAAAGAGGTGTATTCGAATACACACATCCTGTATTCGAATACAACTAGAAGCAATACAATTTTTTATATCTAGAATGGCTCCAAATCATTGTATTTTTTCATCAAACCTCTTGGATCATTGGCCACGAATCTGAAGAGATGTTTATGGAGTATAAATACCCCATAACTTCATATCAAACAAGACACAATCCTTGATTCAATACCTTGAACAACTTTGAACAAAATTCTAATTTTTTACAAAGTACATGCATTTCATTTTCATATCATTCAGAAAGGTTCTCAAAGTACTTGTATTATTATTGGATTTTTATCAATATACTTATCCTTTATCCTTATTCAAAATCAAGTTGTATCACTTGTAAAAGAAAGTAGTACTTTCTTGAAGTAGTTTAATCTAAGATAGTGGTGTACTATCTTAGAAGTATTGTTAGAAGTTTGTAGTAGAAATCCCAGGGTGGGAGTTGTACATTTTCTGACATTAAGTGGATTAATCTCTTGTGGTGTACAAGAGGACTGGACGTACCTTTGGTTATAAGGGGAACCATGATAATTCTACTGTGTTCATTTATTTACTGCACTTATTACTATTAGTCATCATATTAACTCAGAAAATTCAACTACTATATTGCTGAAAACTATAAACTTTCGTAACACCTAATTCACCCCCCCCCCCCCCCCCCCCCCCCTCTTAGGCGTACCTCTGTACTTACAATTGGCATCAGAGCAGGTTTAGGTAACTTATTCCTCGATCATTACTCATGGCTTCCGCACAACCTGTTTTCAGAGACGGTGGTAGTGGTACCAAACCACCATGTTTTGTTGGAGAGCACTACGATTTTTGGAAGATACGTATGCAAGCGTGTCTTGAAGCACAAGGAGATGACATATGGGATGCAGTTGAAAATGGTCCTCACATTCCAAAAATTGGCATCAATAACAAAGAAGAAATAAAAATAAAAAGTTCTTGGACTGATAATGATAAAAGAAAAGTGTTGTTCGATAAGAAGGCTAAGAATATACTACAATCAGCACTAAGAATGGATGAATTTTTCCATATATCTCACTGCAAAATAGCCAAAGAAATATGGGATACGTTGGAAGTAACTCACGAAGGCACCATTGAGGTAAAAAGATCTAAACTCAATACACTATCACAAGAATATGAGTTATTTCGAATGCAGCCCGGAGAGTCTATTCTAGACTTACAGAAAAGGTTCTCCCACTTAACCAACCACTTGACGGCACTAGAAAAAATCTTCACCAATGATGAATTAAATCTAAAAGTACTAAGATCATTGACAAGGGCTTGGCAACCAAATGTGACAGCAATCTCCGAAAAGAAAAGCCTATCCAAAATGTCTCTTTCTGCACTAGTTGGAAAACTTCAAGAGTACGAAATCGAACTTGGAAGGTTAGAACAAAATGAAAGTCAAGAAAAGAAGACAAAAAATATTGCTCTAAAGACCGAATCAAGAGAACAAGTTAAGGACGACAATTCAGATGAAGATGAAAACATTATTTTTTTTTTGTTAAGAAATTTGGTAAGTTTCTTAAAAATGACAGAACCTTCAAAAAGAAAAGTTTCAGAAAGAAAGATAGTTCTACTTCAAATCAAAACTTCACTTGCTTTAAATGCGGAAAACAAGGACATATCAAAGAAGATTGTCCAAACCTTGCTAAGAAGAATGCCATCAAAAAGAAAGACTTCAAGAAGGCATACATAGCTTGGGAAGACAACGAAGTAAGTTCATCTTCAGAAACAGAAAGTGAAGAATGCGCCAATGTTGCATTAATGCCATCACTTCAATTAGATGATGAAGAATAGGTTAGTAATATAGACTCTCCTCATCATAATAAAACTAATAGTGAATTAATTATAGAATACAATGATGCTCAAAACGCAATTAAGGTACTTATTGAATGTAAAAATCTATGTAAACTAGTGTCAACACAAAAGAAACAAATCTCAAGTCTACAAGAAAAAGTTGACATTATGGAGAAGAATTCTGAAAAACTAAAACAGAATTTTACATGTAATAAATGTGATTCCCTCTTTTTCAAAATTGTTCAATTAAATAATTGAATGATACGAAAAGGGACAAATAGGATTGGAAAATGTTTTAAATATGCTAATATACTCAAATGACAAAAGTGGTCTTGGATATTCAAAATTTGATAAACCAAACTTGAATAAGATTATTTTTGTTAAAGCAAGTAATCAATCCAATCAAGAAAAGATTATAATTACGAGAAATGATCATCATTATAAAGAAAGAAGTAGACAAACTAAATCTCATATACATGTTACTAAAAGTATGGGTAAAGAAAGGTACTAACCATCAAGGACCCAAAGCACATTGGGTACCTAATAAAGTTTGATTTCAATTTTGTAGGTATGCACACAAGTACTTCAAATATGTGGTACTTAGATAGTGGATGCTCTAAACATATGACGGGTGATGTAACAAAATTTCCAGCCTTAACTCTTGAGTCAAAAGGATATGTAGTCTATGGAGACAACAATAAAGGAAAAAATTTAGGCATTGGAAAAGTCGGTACAGCATCATCCCCCTCGATTGAAGATGTCTTATATGTTGAAGTCTAAAACACATCATAAGCATTAGCCAGCTTTGCGACAAAGGATACAAGATAGTCTTTAACAAAGATGGGTGCATCATCCAAAATGAAGCTACAAATGAAATTCAATTTATCGATAAGCGTTTCAAAAACATCTTTATACTTAATCTTGACGATTTATCCTTAAAAATGAAATGTCTTTTGGTAAGCGACAATAATGATGAATGGCTATGGCATAAGAGAATTGCTCATATTCACATGGATAATTTAAACAAATTGGTCAAGCATGATCTTGTTGTAGGCTTACCAAAAATGAAATTTATAAAGGATAAATTGTGTGACGCGTGTCAAAAAGGTAAGCAAACAAAAAGTTCTTTCAAACCTAAAAATATCATTTCAACTTCTAGACCACTACAATTGATACATATGGACTTGTTTGGTCCATCAAGAACCAAAAGTCTTGGTGGAAACTCACATGGACTAGTTATGTTGATGATTACTCAAGGTTCACTTGGACCTTATTTTTGGCAAGTAAAAATGAAGCTTTTAAAGCATTTAAAAACTATGTCATGCTAGTCCAAAATGAACAATCTGCCAAAATTGTATCAATTAGAAGTGATCATGGAGGAGAATTTCAAAATACTTCATTTGAAGAATTTTGTGAAGAAAATGGTATTTTCCACAATTTTTCTGCACCAAGGACACCACAACAAAATGGGGTTGTTGAGAGAAAGAACAGATCTTTGGTAGAGCTCGCAAGGACTATGCTAAGCGACTCAAACCTACCAAAATATTTTTGGGCATATGTTGTAAACACAGCATGCTATGTTTCCATCCGGGTAATCATTCGACCAATTCTTAAGAAAACCCCGTATGAACTCTACAAAGGAAGAAAGCCCAATATCTCTCGCTTCCACATTTTTGGATGTAAGTGTTTTGTGCTAAACAACGGTAAAGACAACCATGAAAAAGCAGATGAAGGTATATTTATCGGTTACTCTTTATCTAGTAAAGCTTTTAGAATCTTCAATAAAAGAACTTTATTAGTCGAAGAATCAATGCATGTAACTTTTGATGAAACTAACCCCATAAAAGAGGAAAATATTATTTCTTGTGATGATGATGTTTTTGAAAGCGATGATACAAGCAAAGAACATCAAATTGATCAACCAAGTCAAGAAAGTGAAGTGAACATTGAAAATCAAAATGATGATCTTCCTAAAGAATGGAGAACCCATAGATATCACCCAATTGATAACATCATAGGTGATATCAATAAAAGAGTCACAACAAGGTTAAAATTACAAGATGCTTGCTTAAACATGGCATTTGTTTCTCAAATCGAACCCTCCAAAATTAGTGAAGCACTTAAAGATGATCAATGGATACTTGCCATGCAAGAAGAACTCAATCAATTCAAAAGAAGTCAAGTATGGGAACTTGTTCCTAATCCTGGAAATAAACACATCATTGGTACAAAATGGGTGTGTAAAAATAAACTTGATGAGAATGGTATAGTTGTCCGCAACAAAGCAAGATTGGTCGCTCAAGGATACAATCAAGAGGAAGGGATTGATTTTGACGAAACATTTGCTCCAGTAGCAAGATTAGAAGCAATACATTTACTACTTGCTTATGCTTGCTCTATGAACTTTCAACTATTTCAAATGGATGTGAAGAGTGCCTTTCTCAATGGATACATTAATGAAGAAGTATATGTCAAACAGCCACATGGCTTTGAAGACTCCAAAAATCCCCCACATGTCTACAAATTAAAAAAGGCTCTTTATGGTCTAAAACAAGCTCCACGAGCTTGGTATGATAGATTAAGCACAATCCTATGTGACTGAGAATTTGAAAAAGGGAAAGTCGATAAGACATTATTTGTTAAAAGAGATAATGGTCACACCTTATTGGTCCAAATCTATGTTAATGATATAATATTCGGATCAACAAACAATGACATTTGTGAAGAATTCTCTTCAATAATGCAAGGAGAATTTGAAATGTCCATGATGGGAAAATTAAATTATTTTCTTGGACTTCACATCAAGCAACTCGAGCATGGCATCTTCATTAATCAGGCAAAGTATTGTAAAGAATTACTCAAAAGATTTGAAATGGAAAACTGCAAGGAAAGTGCAACTCCAATGGGCTCTAGAACTTATAGTGATAAAGATGAATTAGGTATTTCAATCGACATATCCAACTATCGAGGTATGATTGGATCTTTGTTATATCTAACGGCCAGCCGACCAGATATTATGTTTAGTGTTTGTTTGTGTGCAAGATTTCAGGCGGATCCGAAAGAATCGCATCTTGTAGCAGTGAAAAGAATCATGAAATATTTGAAAGGAACAACCAATGTAGGCCTATGGTATCCAAAGGGTAGCATATGTAGTCTAGTTGGATATTCTAATTCATATTATGTAGGATGAAAAACGGATCATAAAAGCACAAACGGAACTTGCCATATCTTAGGAAATGCATTAACATCATGGTCTTGCAAAAAGCAAGCTTGTGTTGCACTTAGTACTGCTGAAGTTGAATACATAGCAGCAGGAAGTTGTTGTGCCCAGATTCTCTGGCTCAAATAGCAATTACATGACTATGGACTTGATCTCAGATGCATTCCCCTAAGATGTGACAACACAAGTTGAATAAACATCTCAAAGAATCCAATCATGCACTCTCAAACTAAACACATTGATATACGTCATCACTTTCTACGCTATCATGTGCTTAAAGGTAATGTTGACGTAACTTTTGTGGATACACTTAATCTCTTTACAAAATCTTTACCTAAGGACTCATTTTACAAAGTACGAAGAGAATTTGGCCTTTTAAATGAAAATGATCTTCGAAATTGCATGGTACATATATATTGTCATCTCTCTTCAAAAATGTCATCTTAAGTTGTTAAAATAAAATTCTTTGATGATTATTGTTTCTTGATATATGAATTTATGCTTTACATGCTGAAATTTCCATAACAAATTTAGTTTGTAAGCAAAAATTAGCATATGTAGTCGAATACACATGTTTGTATTCGAATACATCCTTTTCCAAAAATTTATGTATTCGAATACAACTTATGTGTAGTCGAATACACATTCACAGAACAATATGTAGTCTAGTTGGATATTCTAATTCATATTATGTAGGATGAAAAACGGATCATAAAAGCACAAACGGAACTTGCCATATCTTAGGAAATGCATTAACATCATGGTCTTGCAAAAAGCAAGCTTGTGTTGCACTTAGTACTGCTGAAGTTGAATACATAGCAGCAGGAAGTTGTTGTGCCCAGATTCTCTGGCTCAAATAGCAATTACATGACTATGGACTTGATCTCAGATGCATTCCCCTAAGATGTGACAACACAAGTTGAATAAACATCTCAAAGAATCCAATCATGCACTCTCAAACTAAACACATTGATATACGTCATCACTTTCTACGCTATCATGTGCTTAAAGGTAATGTTGACGTAACTTTTGTGGATACACTTAATCTCTTTACAAAATCTTTACCTAAGGACTCATTTTACAAAGTACGAAGAGAATTTGGCCTTTTAAATGAAAATGATCTTCGAAATTGCATGGTACATATATATTGTCATCTCTCTTCAAAAATGTCATCTTAAGTTGTTAAAATAAAATTCTTTGATGATTATTGTTTCTTGATATATGAATTTATGCTTTACATGCTGAAATTTCCATAACAAATTTAGTTTGTAAGCAAAAATTAGCATATGTAGTCGAATACACATGTTTGTATTCGAATACATCCTTTTCCAAAAATTTATGTATTCGAATACAACTTATGTGTAGTCGAATACACATTCACAGAACAATATGTATTCGAATACAACTGGGTGTAGTCAAATACACCTTCGCTTTTTTGCCTAGGTATAAAAGCTGTTTCACATTTTAGGGTTATTTTTGCAAGTTGTATTCGAATACACAGCTGTAGCCCTCCCTCTCTTCTCCAAAAATCTCGTCCATCCTCCTTTCACTAAGTTACCCATTCACCCAACCTTGCAAACTACATCAATCTTTACTCCTTTCTTACTATTCATCATTAGATATCTCACATCTTCCATATTTTCTCTTAACCCATTTTTCACCAAAACTATTAAAACCTCCTTTCTCAACATGGATGCACGAAAATGAGGCCCAAGAACTAAGATGCATTAGTGGGTCCTTCTAGAAAACGAACCAAAAATCCAAATATCACAGATTTATCCCGGCTTCTACACACACTAGAAGAAATAGAACGATTTCGCACATTCTACTCCAACAAGAGACTCATATTTCCAAAATATTGTACTCTAAACTCGTTCTCTACCTTTCAAATTCCATGAGTTTCTCAAAGCACAACATGTTGAAGAATTTATAGGTTACAAAGGTCCTATTTATCCTAATTTAGTTAGGGTTTTCTATTGTAATCTCATCCAAGATGGAAAAATGCTGGTATATCGAGTTAAGGGTAAAACCATTCGGTTAAATACCAAAACCATAGGAGAAATCTTGAACATCCCCTTTAAAGGTCAAAAGTTTTGTCCCAACAACTTGTGTGAATGGGCTAATATCTCTAAGTATGACGTGTATGTTGCATTATGTCAGTTTGACAAACGCACGATGGAACAAAATAGGACTCAGGCTGGTTCCAAATATGCACAACAACAGTATGGAGTTGGATATCTTACCGTTGATTATCGCCCTTTGCACTATTTCCTTAGTTACATTCTGGTTCCGAAGGCTGGAAGTTACTCCCAAATTTTGAAATTTGAATTACAGATTATGAATTCTATGTATGAAGGATGTCATCTAAATTGGGCATACTTTGTAAAATCTGTCATGTTTGAGTCACGAGAGGCAATTGGATTACCGTATGCCAAAGAAGTTTCCTGGATTTTAGAACACTTTGGGGTGGACTTATCTGATGAAGTCATGTATACACCCACCAAAGAAAACTTGTTGGATTTAGGTGTCCTGCCTAGCATGCAGATCATATGGAATGAGGAGCTTGAGTCTTTTGTGCATAAAGGTGATTTTGTTCAACCATTTGATGCTGCTCAAGAAGTCATTGTTGGCCCCTCCAATGTTGCTGCCAAGGATGATGAAGATGGTGAGGAAACAACCTCTGATGATGATTATATCTCCAATCAAATGATCATGAACCGCCTTGGCTCTTTCTAAACCTTCTTCCAAACCCAATTCCAAAATTTGACCACTTCTATCGACACTAGCTTCCAGAACATTGAAACTACTATTGCTCACAACCATGATGTTTTATCTCAGGACATCAATAGTTTATCTGACAAAATCAATCATCTTCACATTCCAACAGATTTTCATTAGTTCGATGCTAGGAGTTTATTTATTCTCGTTTTGTTTGTGTAATATTTTGATGCTAGGATTTTCATTGTTGTAGTTTGGTTATGTATCGCTTAATGCTGATAATGTGCAACATTTGTTTTGTGATGTACTTATTTGAACATGACTCCATCCTTCATTATGTCATTCTCTTTTGTTTACATTATGTACTCTTTTTCCCTTTATTCATGTTTATTTGCTTGGAATTGTATGTTTCTATATTTTTCCTTCTTTTGATCATGTCAAAAGGGGGAGAAAATTTGGTATTGTTGTTGCCTTAAACACCTTGTAGGTCCTCAAACAATTTTTCAAATTGATCACATACATTCAAGATCAACGGGGGAGTATGCGTATATTACGGGGGAACAATGATTAGAATTATACAATCTCTCCACAACAACAACATTTTGTCATTATCAAAAAGGGAGAGAATGTAAACTACATATTTTTTATGAAGACAAATCTTAACAATTATGATCAAATCAACAAGCTCAAAAAGAAGTTCAAACATCTTTATGAATAAGCTTCAAAACCAAAGATATCAAATGTTAAAATGTAAAGGTATATGCTACAAATCAATACTTCAAATACATGAGAACCATTCATATTTACATATGCATATAAAGTATTTTCAAAAGTCAAAATAATATTAACAAAGTCTTAAAATTAATTTTTTGACAAAATACATAAGTGTATTCGAATACAACATCCTGTAATCGAATACAAGGCAAGTCAGAAGCAAAAGTCTCACAGTTGTATTCAACGACGACCATGTGTATTCGAATACACAACAAGTCAGTGGCTAGAATCTTTACATCTGTAATCGACTACAACCTTCTGTAGTCGAATACAAAGTAAGTCAGTGGCAAATTTCACAAATCTGTATTCGACTACATGAAGATGTATTCGAATACAAGGCGCAATTTTTGAACGTTAAAAAGAGGTGTATTTGAATACACACATCCTGTATTCGAATACAACTGGAAGCAATACAAATTTTCATATGTAGAATGGCTCCAGATCATTGTATTTTTTCATCAAACCTCTTGGATCGTTGGCCACGAATCTGAAGAGATGTTTATGGAGTATAAATACCCCATAACTTCATATCAAACAAGACACAATCCTTGAATCAATACCTTGAACAACTTTGAACAAAATTCTGATCTTTTACAAAGTACTTGCATTTCATTTTCATATCATTCAGAAAGGTTCTCAAAGTACTTGTATTATTATTAGATTTTTATCAATATAATTCAACTACTATATTGTTGAAAACTAGAAAATTTCCTAACACTGAATTCACCCCTCTTAGGCATACCTCTGTACTTACAATAATATTTTCACTTGTTTTAAAAAAAAAATATTCAAGACACAAATTTTAAATCAAGGAAATATCATTTTTTTTTAACTATTTCGCATGCAATAAACTTTTTAACATAATTGATCACCGAAAAACATTTATATATGTAACTAGTGTAATATATTTTAAAAAAATGTTTTGAAGACATTCAAAAGACACACTATTAATAAAAATATATATTTTTTTAAATTATTTGTGAAAAAATTATATTTTAACTAATTAGTTGGGAAAAAAATATCTCCGTATATGGTTTGTATAGTAGATTATAATTATTGTATAATAATTTTTTTTCTAAATTTTATGTAAAAGATATTCAAAAGACAATATATTAATGAAACTCATTGATTTTGTCTTAAGGTATCTATTATATAATTGAATAATGACAAATATTTGAGTCGTCTACAATTTATATAGAAAACTATAATTAATGTATTATAATTTACTTAAAAATTTATCCGGAAGATATTCAAAAGACAAATTGCTAATTTAATACATATGTCAATTTTAACTAATTGATATGTAAATGGTCATCTTTTAACTAAATATTCTTGGATAAATATTTGACATGTATTTGGTTTATATTATAAATTATAATTAGTGAATTATATTT
>JBBPBS010001130.1:11050926-11065342 GCA_037974835.1 Cicer judaicum
ATATATATATATATATATATAAAATTACAATTCCAAAATTAGTATATAAAAATAAAGAAAATCAAACACAATATTACTAGGATCTCAAGATAATTATTTATAAAATAAATAATTAAAATAAGATATATTTAGAAATAATTAAAATAAGAGATACTTAAAAATGATTAAAATATAAATATGTACACACTTAACATTAGTCAAATATATAAGAAAATATGATATTAATAACCAACTCACATATACACTTAAAATCATATAAAAACTTGTTCTTTAAAATATTACACTAAAATACTATTATTTTTATAAAAATATATAAAATAATAAAATAAAATATTTATTATTTATATTGCTCATTAAATATAAGATCTATCAAACCAGCATATCATAGAAAACATCCTTATAACAAAAATTATTCACAAAATTTATCAACATATATTCTAAAATAATTTTAACATCAAATTAATTATTTAAAATCCTATTTAATTAATAAAATAGTTTATTATCAAATTTAGGGTGTTACAATTCTCCCCTTGTTAAAGAATTTCGTCCTCGAAATTTGCTGTGAGTGAACTAATATATAACTTACCACCCTCAAAATTCAAACTTAGAAAACATAACATATAGATTCAATTGTGAAATAAAATACCATAGAGTTACTCAGTGTAATTTACATAGAAAACATAACATATAGATTTTGTCAATAATAACGTAGTTCATTTAGTTTGGTTAAATGACACACATTCCAAGTACGTTGTCAATTTTAACTAGTTCTTTCAAACCAAATATTACTAGTTTTACTCCTTAAAATAAAATCTAAATCCTATCACCAAACATTCAACAAAATTAATTTATGTTTGTCAAAGAGAGCAATTTTTAAAATATTAAATACATCTAACTACTTAATAATATTATAATAATTTATAATCAGTTACTCTATAAAAACACTAATGATACTAATGATAGAGATACTATTTCCTAATAACATGTATTTTAATAATTAAATTCATTACATTGATATGATCAATGAACGTGTTTTTTTTTTACTATTAAAAAAAATAAAATTAAAAGGTACTTCTAACAAAATAATGAGTTATTCTTGTCTCTTTTATTGACGATGATGAGTCATTGGGGTAGCTAGTCCCTCCTACTCATGTAGTCAACTACTTAAGGAACTATAACTGCATTCATTCAAATTCAAATATGGATAATTAAAAGTATTTTTAACGTGGTTTAGAAATGCGAAGGCAGCGCCACAACTCCTACTCCTTACTTCAAGTTAAGAATTCAATTAATTACACCTTCACAGTAATTTATTTGTAATTTACTACTAGTTACAATAATAAAAGAAATGCCACTAACATCAATATATAACCAATAATTCGATTGAAGAAATATAAAACTATTTCAGATTTAGATGCTCTCGACTACTCTAACTCTATACACCAATTCCCAACAATTAGAACACTTGAAACATGAAAAATTTAATATTTACATAATCATATATACATTCAAGTAATTAATCCAAAAATTAGCACCAAGATTTTACGTTCATCTCGTAACTCAAACGATGATTTTAAAAATGAAACATATTCTCATAGAGGTCTAACTGTTCCAAATTTATCACGATTAAATTTTCTTTTGAATTAACCATCACTTAAAAGTTACAACAAATTGAAGCATATATAGATTTTCCAAGTAGAAGATAAGATAAATAATTATTTACTTGAAGATACAACATATTACCAAACCAAATCGAATCAGGTAGTACAAAAACCACTTTCAATGTTACACATCATTCTACAAATTGATTTCTTGACTTAAATTATTATTAAAAAAATATCACTAACCATTTAGCACCCAAAAAAAATCATTGATAATTCCAAATTTTCCTTTAAATTAATTTTCAATAATCAAGTCTAAGTAAAACAACTTAGATAAATCACATTTCTTAATACCATACAAATAAATTAATCACATAAGTTTTTAAAATCTATAAGATTTCTATAAATTCATTCGTACTTTAACCATCAAAAACACATTTCTAAATAGTTAGTCACTGTAAAAATTATTATTTTCAACTTATATTTTTAAATAAAATTTAAACTATATATATATATATAGATAGATATGAAATTTTAATTAACACTTCTAAAATAGTTCCAATTTATTTTCTTATTTTATGAAACTTAAAAAAAAATTGTATCTTTATATACAATAAAATAGTGCACATGACACAAAACACAAAACATAAGACATATGATAATGATAATGATAATGATAATGATAATGATAATGATAATGATAATGATAATGATAATGATAATGATAATGATAATGATAATGATAATGATAATGATAATGATAATGATAATGATAATGATAATGATAATGATAATGATAATGATAATGATAATGATAATGATAATGATAATGATAATGATAATGATAATGATAATGATAATGGTAATGAATTACACTAATTCTTTAATCTACAAAATAGTAGCCTCCTGTCACACTAACTACTCAACATGTTTCTAGATACATCCCTCAGTTTCTATCAAGCCACAAAATTTGTCCAAAACATAACACATAATCAATTTTAAAGATTTTGGAGTTTTGTTCTAATCTTAAAAATTGAGTCTCAAATAAAAATTGCAATTTTATAATTAATAAAAAAAATGAAAAAATAAATTTTAGTTTCTATACGCATACCAGTTTATATGATGCACTCTACACATATTAATCTACATGATGCACTCTACACATACCAATCTAATGCATATCATTTTGTTATGTTAATTCAAAAAAAAATCTACTTGTAAAATACATCATTTATAGAATCCAAAATTTAGACAATTTTTCAAAAAGAATTTCATCATTGAGAAGATTTTTAAAAATTTTGTTTTTTTATTTTGTTTTCCTTCTCTTTCTCAATTAGTAGACATTTTATCATTAGTACTATTATAAAACACTGAAGAGTTCATAAACTCTAAAAATCTAATATCGGGTCAAACTCTAATGAGTTCATAATATCAAAATCAGAAAATCAATCATTTCAAATAAATATCTAACACCCTCACGATTCAATATTCACACCAGCCCCCTAAACCAAGATAACAACATCAATTTTCTTAAAAACAAAACATAGTAAAACATACTGTAAATTTTAAACTGTTTTAAACATTAAATAAAATCAGTAGTATAGAATTATTGTTATTTTAGAAATCAACAAAAATTCAACTCAATTTAATTTCTTTAAAATAATTAAGAGTAAATCAAACAAAAGTTATTTTCATCATACAAAATAAGTAAACTTTAACTCCTTCAAAATGTCATTTTTAAAAAATTCTAAGTTCTACCAACCTCTAATATTTAAGAATTACTATTGCTAATAATATGAATTTCACACTATCTAAATCATGACAAATATTCTAAATTGTTTTCAAAACCAATATAAAAACTCTACTCATCTAGATACAACCATCAACCCTTTCAAGTGATTTAAAGTTAACATTCACGATTTAAAATTGATTTTTTTTTAACACAAGCCAACATAAAATAAAAATAATAAATTTTTAGTCAAAATTAAAACTTTAAATGTAAGAGACATATTTCCTATCTAACTTAGCTTAGAACGAAACATCCTTTTTTCTCTAAATTGAGTTTCAACAGAATAATAATAATTTGTACTTAGTAAAAGTCAATCCTTTAAGTTTTAAACATATAATCCATACAAAAATCAATGTTTCAATCAATTAGTTATTAGATCAAACACCTTAAAAAAATACATATCAAAACTAAATATTTTAAATTGATTAAGGGTGAAAGTCGAACTTTAAAACAACTAACTAGTGAGGTATGACATTTGATAACTAAGATTACCTGAATGAGATTAGTAACTTGAAACATATAGCTGGTCAATCATAGTTATTACTTTCAACTATTCATATAAAACAAGAGTACAAAAAAAATCATAGTTCAAAAGACAAACAATAAGCAACAAGTAACTAACATAATTTTGTTAACAATTAAAATTAACTCAAATCTTAATAAGTAATTTCATGGTTTATTTACTCACTTAGGTAGGAATTTAGGCACCATAACACAATTAGAGTAAGCAAATAATAAATACTTAATTAGTAATCACGAAAATATGTATAATAATACAAAAGCATATAACACTTAACACAATTATATAATGGGAAAACATCATAGTGAAAATAATTACTACACAAGAAAATACAATTGACACGACTGACATTCGACTAACACTGAATCGACATTCGACCCACTCGGCCTGATTGGACAGACCTGCTCTGATACCACTAATGTGACACCCTAAATCCCAAAATAACATATATAATAATTTATATTATATTCCTATAAAATTTGCAGCGGATAAATAAAAATATATTTCCAAGGAATTAAAAATTTTATATTTAATTTAGGATATCACGTTTCTCAAAAATAGAAATAAAAATACTTTAAATTTATTTTATCCATTAAAATAGTGCAATCTTGATAAGCTTGATTTAAGTATAATCACTTGATTTAAATCTAAAAACTTACTAGTACTTCTAAGGTTTTCATATAAAATATCTATTTGAATTAAATAAGTAAAATACAAATTAAAACCCTTGTTCCCAGTATCACCTATCAGAGCGGGGTTCCTCCTAAACTTGAACTTCAAGACTCATTAACCTGTAATAACTGCGATTTTGCAAACGTAGGGCCCAGCCAGTCAAACACAAACAACGAAGGAGGTGAGTTTTGAAATCATGTTAATAGTATAATATGAGTAAGAAGAACACGCAAACAATCATAATAGAACCGTATCATAATCACTTTACGATATATCAAAATATTTAATTAAATAGTATCATACTATAACATCAAAGTCACTCAAGTAAAATAATCATCTCATTATAATATGCATCAAATTGTCTAATTAATATTACCTTTGAAACACATCAATCACAACAAAACAATCACAAGGAAATGCAATGCTATGCATGAGCTTAGACTCTACTTCACAATGTGGTAACATTCTAACTCTGAAGTACTTGGTTAGGAGGCCATGATACTATGCCACCATCCAGGTGGACGGACAATTCAAATTGGCCCTGTCCTCATAGATCCCCTCAAATCAACTCGAGACACATATACGCGACAGTCGAGGTAAACATGTGTTGCATGGTAGCTCCCGACATTTGGAGTGCTACCTCCAAGTCACCTAGGAATTCCCCACCAGAATACCTCCAAGGTCTAATAATCTTGCCTTAAGGCTCGACAGCAGACTGCCACGATCAGGCTCATTCAGTTGTACTTCCCCATAATCACTAGGCTTGTCAGGCCCTACCTATATGATGACAAAATAATATTCACTTCACAAATTCACAATATTTATTTTCTCCCCTCGTTAGCTTAGACTACTCCATTAAGAAAACCATATTTAAGAATCATCACTATCTCATCAAGTATGGGGTACTTCAATATTTTCATCACAATTTTATAATATCATTAATCATAAATAATCATGATCATCGTATAAACTCATCACAATTTTATAACATCACTATCGTCAATCAAAAATCATCACTATCATCACGTAAGCATATATCAAACCATGCATCCATATTTTATTATCACATCACATAATTTCATCTAAGCAAACATGTACACATAATTTCATTCAACATCCAACATCACAATAATAACAAATATCAACTACCACACAAGTATCAAAAATTAAATCAATCAACACCTTATAAAAATTTATATTTCACATTTTAATCTCACAATTCTCATATTTCAAATTAATCAATTTATCTCTCAAAGGGCTACGGCCGTACGTAGCAAGCCCCGGATGAATCGTTGGGAAATACGGTTTTCCCGTTCATCTCACAATATATTATACTCATGAATTCAAACGCTCTCTCACCCCTTACCTTATTTTGATGTTTTCACACACAAATACGATTCCACAAGCAAACAACCTTTGTTCATTGACTCTTTGTCCTTCAATCGATCTAACTCGACAGTTTATGGGTAAACGTTAAAAATAAATTATGAGAAAATATTCTAAAAACTAATTTTGAAAATCAGTCAAAGAAAATTACCATAAATTAGAAAACCAATCAGTGGATAATATAGGCACTTTTCACATGATCATTTTGGCGTCGGTTTCACTCAAATCAGACTTACGGTGAAGGAGAAAAGTGCAAAATAACGAATTCTACAAAAGAAGAAGTCGGGTATTTTAGAGAGAAATTAGGGTTGTTAAAAATCTGGAAAATTATGTTTAATTGACAAGTTAAATGAAGGAAATAACATACTCAAATTTGGATGAAAACGGAGAAGCTTTTACAGAACAGTTATCGATCACCGGTGTCAAAAACTATAGGTTATTGTTGTGTTTACTCTTTGGTTCTACGGCTTCCCATTCAACTCCCTTCCCTTTTCTTTGTTTTGTTTTATTTTCGTAAAAATCAGGGTTCACAAGATCTCTTTATTTATGTTTTTGTTTTACTACTATTATTTTTATTTTGTGGAAATAAAATTAATATTTGTTTAATTTCCTTTTTAATATTCCTCCAATATTTTATAAATTAGAGTAATTAAAATAATCAATATATAAAAAAACATATTACTAATGACTGAAACTTTCAAATTCAAAATAATCCCTAGAATTATACTTATTTGTCAAAATATTCATATTATAATAATACCATCATCTTAGAAAATAGTCAAAATTATAAAATAAATAGATATAACAACAATATTTTATGTTAATTACTAAGTCATAATATACATATATATATATATATATATAAAATTACAATTCCAAAATTAGTATATAAAAATAAAGAAAATCAAACACAATATTACTAGGATCTCAAGATAATTATTTATAAAATAAATAATTAAAATAAGATATATTTAGAAATAATTAAAATAAGAGATACTTAAAAATGATTAAAATATAAATATGTACAAACTTAACATTAGTCAAATATATAAGAAAATATGATATTAATAACCAACTCACATATACACTTAAAATCATATAAAATCTTGTTCTTTAAAATATTACACTAAAATACTATTAATTTTATAAAAATATATAAAATAATAAAATAAAATATTTATTATTTATATTGCTCATTAAATATAAGATCTATCAAACCAGCACATCATAGAAAGCATCCTTATAACAAAAATTATTCACAAAATTTATCAACATATATTCTAAAATAATTTTAACATCAAATTAATTATTTAAAATCCTATTTAATTAATAAAATAGTTTATTATCAAATTTAGGGTGTTACAGTAATCGTAAGGACTAAAATATAATTTAGCAACCTATAGAATTGTCATGAAATTATTTCAAGATTGCATTCTGTCTGATTTTATGAAATCTTATGCTGATTGTTAATGTATGAATGATATGTACTTGAATGTTTTTGTCATTTGATTGAATTCGTGATATTACTAAAATGTGCCACCTATTGAATTCCTTATTATGTGATTGATGCAATTGGATTGTGTATAGTGAATATTGTAAACCAAATATTGTGATTGACAAATGAAGATATATAATGATGAAATATTATGAAGTCAAATTGAAACTTATTGAGTTGTGATGATCAAGTAAGTCTGAGACATGAGTTGTAGATTTTGGAGTTAGGATTATTTTGTCATCATATAGGGAGGATTTGACAAACCTAGTGATTCGGGGAAGTACAACTAAATGAGCCTGATCGTGGAGGGCTACAGTCGAACTGTAAGGTAAGACTGATAGACCTTAGGGGTGCACCTAGTGGGGAATTCCTAAGTGGATTAGTGGGTTATTCCCTAAGGCCGAGAACTACCGTGCAACACAAGAGTAATGCGACTGTCGCGTATATGTGTCTCGAGTTGAGTTGAGGGGATATGTGAGGACTTGGCCATTCATGAATTGTCCGTCCACTCTTGTAGTGGCATAGTATCAGGCCTCCTAACCAAGTACTTCAGAGTAGAATGGTACCAAATGACGAAGTATAGAGTATAGGACATGCATAGCATTTCATTATTGTGATTGTCTTATTGTGATTGTCTTATTGTGAATGAATTTGATAAATTGTTGATATTATACACTTGACTGTTTTTGAGATTGTGATAATTTGATTGCTTGCACGTTCTCCTAGTGTATTTTATATTGTTACATAATTTCGAGACTCACCCCTTTTTGTTTGTGTTTGGCGTTTGCGATGGACGCAGGCGAGTAGTAAGTTGCAGGTGATGACCAATACATCAGAGAGGCGGAAGCCGTCACGTCTTGGAGACTGTATTTATATGCACTATATTGATGTTATTTTGAGTATTTTTATTTTGGGAATTTCCGCTCTGATAGTGACATCGGGTTGGGACTATATTTGTACTGAATTTAAAAGATGAGTATGTGTACTTCAAAAAGGATTCTGTTGTTTGATATTATGATTTCGATGTCATTATGGAATTTTTGGATTTATGTGACATGTTTATGATTATGTGATATTCTTTATCAAAAAAAAAAAAAACATTTTTGGGGTTTAGGGTGTCACATTAGTGGTATCAGAGCAGATGGAATTACTTGGGCTATATTCAAGAACATGTTTCTAATTAAGTATTTCCCTGAAGATATCCATAATAGAAAGGAGATGGAATTTGTTAAATTGGAACAAGGGAATATGTTAGTAGCGGAGTATGCTGCTAAGTTCGAGGAATTATCCAGGTACTATCCACTCTATGTTGGAGAAGTAGGAGAAAAGTCTAAGTGCATCAAGTTTGAAATGGGACTCAGGCCAGAGATCAAGAAACAGGTTGGAATGCAAGAGATCCACGACTTTCCTACCCTAGTGAATAAGAGTAGGATTTATGATGAGGATAGCCGTGCTAAAAAGGCACATTACCGAAACACTGGAATCATGAAGGACAAGAGGCCTATGCATCATAATAGAGGAAAACCTTACTCTTTCTCTCCTAGTAGATCTGGAAGTCGTTTGAATTATCAACAACACGGTTTTTCACCTGGAAAAGGAGCTAGTAGTGGTAACAGAAAGGAAATGGGAACAATTATAGTTGTGGGAGTGGTAGAGGAAACCCCAATGGACGAGGAGTTAGTAGTGGAAATAGTAACAACATGAGTCAAGTCTCGCGCAACAACAATGGTAATAATGGTTATCTAGCTACTCCTATCCGATGTAGCTGGTGTGGCAAGCAGGGTCACATGACATATGAATGTAGAGATGCTAGAATTACTTGTTTTAATTGTCAACAACAAGGCCACATTAGCACCACATGCCCTTACCCAAGGAAGACTCCACAACCTGGAAATCAGAGTTCCCAAGCCAGCCGACCTAAATACAATGGAAGAGTCTTTGCCCTCAGTGGTGCATGAGCATCTGAGAAAGACAACTTGATCCAAGGTACATGTCTCATAAGTGATACTCCTTTATTTGTACTATTTGATTGTGGTGCCACTCATTCCTTTGTGTCTCTTGATTGTGTTAGACGTTTAGAACTACCTGTATCTCGTTTACAGTATGAGTTGATTGTGAATACCCCAACTAGTGATTCTGTTGATACTTCTAGTGTTTGTCTTGACATTTCTATCTATGTGTGTGGAAGGGATTTCCGAGTTGACTTAGTGTGTCTACCTTTGCGTCTGGTTGATGTGATTCTTGGTATGGATTGGCTATCTGCCAACCGAGTCCACGTAGATTTTTTTAGTAAAACCATTGAATTCATGGAGTCAGAAGAGAGGGATAATCCTAGCAATATATCCACCAACCAAGTGAAGGAACTCTTGAAAGAAGATGCCCAGTTATACATGATCCTAGCCTCATTGGAATTTGAAGAAAAAGTGGTAATACGAGATGTTCCTATTATGTGTGAATTCCCTGAAGATGTCACTAGTTTACCACCAGAGTGTGAGATTGAGTTTAGCATTGACCTTGTACCAGGTACTGGACCCATATCCATGGCACCATATAGGATGTCTCCCTTAGAATTGTCTGAGCTTAAGAAGCAATTGGAAGAGCTTTTAGATAAACAATTTATAAGACCTAGTGTTTCACCATGGGGTGCACCTGTGTTGTTGGTTAAGAAGAAAGATGGCTCTATGAGGTTATGTGTGGATTACCGTCGACTTAATAAAGTGACAATCAAGAATAAGTATCCGCTACCTAGGATAGATGACCTTATGGATCAATTGAGGGGATCATGTGTGTTTAGTAAGATCGATTTGAGATCAGGTTACCATCAAATCCGAGTGAAACCTTCTGATACCCCTAAGACCGCCTTTAGGACCCGTTATGGCCATTACAAGTATTTGGTTATGCCTTTTGGTGTGACTAATGCACCAGCAGTGTTTATGGATTACATGAATCGGATTTTCCATCCTTACCTAGACTCTTTTGTGGTTGTGTTTATAGATGATATCTTAGTGTACTCTAAGACTAAGGAAGAACATGGTGAACATTTAAGGATAGTCTTGAAAACCCTTAAGGAGAAACAATTATTTGCCAAGTTGTCTAAGTGTGAATTTTGGTTAGAGGCAGTAAGTTTCCTAGGACACATAATTTCAAAAGGTGGAATAGCTGTTGATCTACCAAAGTGGAGAATGCCTTAGAATGGAAAGCACCTAAATCAATGATTGAGATTAGGAGTTTCCTAGGATTGGCAGGTTATTATCGTAGGTTCATAGAAGGATTCTCCAGGTTGGCCTTACCTTTGACTAAGTTGACCCGTAAAGGGGAATTGTTCATGTGGGATACTCATTGTGAGAATAGTTTCCAAGAGCTTAAGAAACGATTGACCTCTGCACCAATCCTAGTATTACCTTACTTGAGTGAACCCTTTGTAGTATATTGTGATGCGTGTGGTTCCGGATTAGGTGGAGTACTTATGCAGGATGGAAAGGTAGTAGCATATGCTTCTAGGCAACTGAAGATTCATGAGAGAAACTACCCTACCCATGACCTAGAACTAGCAGCAGTTGTCTTTGTACTTAAGATGTGGAGACATTATTTATATGGATCTAGATTTGAGGTTTTTAGTAACCATAAGAGCCTTAAGTATCTTTTTGATTAGAAGGAGTTGAACATGAGACAACGTAGGTGGATGGAATTTCTTAAAGATTTTGATTTTGAGCTTAAATATCACCCTGGAAAGGCCAATGTAGTGGCTAATGCCTTGAGTAGGAAGACTTTGAGTGTGTCCGCCTTAATGGTTAAGCATAGTGAGTTGTTGGAACAATTTAGAGACCTTAGTTTAGTTTGTGAAGTGACACCAGAAAGTACTAAATTGGGAATGTTGAAGGTAACTAGTGGACTATTGGAAGAGATTGAAAAGAGTCAGAAGTTGGATTTATATCTTTTAGATAAGTTATAGTCGATTGACCAAGGGAGAGAACCTGACTTTAAAATAGGTGTGGATGGAATTTTGAGATTTAAGGAGAGGATTTGTGTTCCCGAGGTAGAGGAGTTAAGAAATATGATCTTAGAGGAAGGACATAGGAGTTGTCTAAGTATTCGTATTCACCCTGGAGCCACAAAGATGTATAAGGACCTCAAGAAGATATTTTGGTAGCCTAAAATGAAAAGAGATGTTGCTGAATTTGTGTATGCGTGTTTGACCTGCCAAAAATCTAAGGTAGAACACCAAAAACCTTCAGGTTTGATGCAACCTTTGAGCATTCCCGAATGGAAGTGGGATAGCATCTCTATGGACTTTGTGGTAGGCTTACCTCGAACTCCAAAAAGGTATGATAGCATTTGGGTCATTGTGGATAGACTAACTAAGTCTGCTCACTTTATTCCGATAAACATAACTTATTCTATGGAAAGGTTAGCTGAAATATATATAAAGGAAATTGTGAAGTTGCATGGAATCCCATCAAGTATAGTCTTAGACAGAGACCCTAGGTTTACCTCTAAGTTTTTGCAAGGTTTACAAAGTGCTTTAGGTACGAACTTTAGGATGAGTTCAGCCTACCCCCCACAGACAGATGGTCAAACTGAGCGAACCAATCAATCCCTAGAAGACTTGTTGAGAGCTTGTGTGTTGGAACAAAATAGAAGTTGGGATAGCTTTTTGCCACTTATAGAATTTACCTATAACAATAGTTTCCACTCTAGCATTGGAATGGCCCCTTTTGAGGCTTTGTATGGGAGAAGATGTAGGACCCTTTTGTGTTGGTTTGAGACGGGTGATAACCTTATGTTAGGACCTGAGATTGTTCAACAAACTACTGATAAAGTAAAAATGATTCAGGAAAAAATGAGAGCATCTCAAAGTAGGCAAAAGAGTTACCATGATAAAAGAAAGAAAAACCTCAAATTTCAAGAAGGTGATCATGTATTTCTGAGAGTTACTCCAACAACTGGGGTTGGTCGGGCATTAAAAATGCGAAAGCTTACACCTCGGTTTATAGGACCTTACCAAATTCTCAAACGTGTCGGTAACGTAGCATATCAGATTGCGTTGCCTCCGTCTCTTTCTAATCTCCATAGTGTCTTTCATGTATCTCAACTTCGCAAGTAGATTTTCGATCCCTCACACGTGATTAAGTCAGACAAGGTCTAAATAAAAGAGAATCTAACTTTTGAGACCTTACCGCTACGAATTGAGGACCAAAAGACCAAATAATTAAGGGGTAAGGCGATTTCATTGGTTAAGGTTGTCTGGGGAGGTGCTACTGGTGAAAGTGCTACGTGGGTGGTCGAAAGCCAAATGCGCGATTCTTATCCCGAACTATTTCCGTCAGGTAAATTTCGAGGACGAAATTTTCTTCAACAGGGGGAGAAATGTAACACCCCAATTTCTCATTACCTTATTTTAAATAGTATAATGATACAATACTATATTTTATTTTTATATATGAGTGTTAATATGTGTTCTAATTTCTTTAGGTGTGTTTATGTGTTTGCCTTAGTAATTGATTTAAATCATTGATATTAACTGTATGTAACTTAATAAAATAATATATATATATATATATTTAAATAAAATACTATAAGGAGTGAAATTGTGTTGCTATATTAATTTATTATTTAGCACTAATAGAGTGAGTTATTAATAATAATAATAATAATATTATGAATAATGTAAACCTAGTTGTCCCTATATATATATATACACACATATCTGCCTCCAAATGGAAAGAATGCGCCTCTGGTTATGCTAATAGAATATTAGAAGAAAATACAAGGTGTAGCTCTGTCAGCCGCTTCCTAATTGCGATCAGGTACATGAATAAGCTTTACCTATTTGATTTCAACAAATATATATATATATATATATATGAATGTTGAGGGATAAGTAAGATGAGTCATACATATGACCTTTAAGGAATAATTAGGATGAATCATATTCTGGAAATTGGCACACAAGAACAACAATCAATAACCTATAATTCAACTTGATTAACATGATTAGTATTATAGGCTATTCCTTTTGAATTTTGGTGGAAAGATAGAATTATTTTAGGAGTGAATTTGATAGTTATTTTAGGAGTGAATTTGATAATTATTTTAAGATAGTGAATTGGATAATTATTTTATGAGTAAATTTGATAATTATGTTAGGATAGTGAATTTGATAGCTATTTTAAGATAGTGAATTTGATAATTATTTTAGGAGTGAATTTGGTAATTATTTTAAGATAATGAATTTGATAACCATTTTAGGATTGTGAATTTGATAATTATTTTAAGATAGTGAATGTGATAACTATTTTAGGATTGTGAATTTGATAATTATTTTAAGATAGTGAATTTGATTAAAAAAATTAGGAGTTAATTTGATTATTATATTTAGGATTGTGAATTTGATGTATATATATATACCTTTTCATATGTACCATGTTCTCAAAAGCAATGCGGCCCAGTATCAAAATAATAGTTAAACTTGGAAGAATTATCAAGCTTCGGATCATATCAAGTTAAATAAAACCAAGCATGAATCAAATTATAATAATAAAATTGGACTTTGGGTCATGCTTAAATATGTGTAACAATATTTAAGTTTAAGTATGGACTTCCTTCCCAGATTATAGAAAAACTTGAAAAGAGGCACCGAGAGTTTAAGTATGTACAACAATATTTAGTTCTTATTTATTTATTTACCTATTTATTTATTTAATATTTATTTTATTATTTATTGATTATTATTTATTTTATCATTTAATTGTTCATTTACTTATTTATTTATTTATCATTTATATTATTATTTATTTATTCGTTTATTAATTAATTAATTATTTATTTTATAAATTATTCATTCATTCATTTATTATTATTTTATTATTCATTTACTTATTTATTTATTATTTATTATTTATTATTTATTTTATCATATTTACTTATTATTTTATTATTTCATTATTTTTTAT
>JBBPBS010001130.1:11065605-11077746 GCA_037974835.1 Cicer judaicum
GTGTATCATTATCTATTTATTCGTTTATTAATTAATTTATTATTTATTTTATTAATTATTTATTCAATTATTTATTTATTTATTGTTTGTTTTAATTTGTTATTTTTTTATTTTTTTATTTATTCATTACTTATTTATTTATTTATTATTTTATTATTCATTTACTTATTTATTTATTTATTTATTTATTTATTTATTTATTATTTATTACTTATTTTATCATTTATTTATTCATTTATTTATTTTATTATTTATTTATTTTATTATTTATTTATTCATTCATTTACTTATTTATTTATTATTATTTATTTTATTATGTATTTATTCATTTACTTACTTAATTATTATTTATTTTGTTATTTATTTATTTATTTATTGATAGTATGTAATTTATTTGTATTTTGTGGTTGTGTGGTTTTAATTCTCTCGCGGACTATTAGAGACGACGACCGATAAAGAAACGACTCGTTAGCATATCAGATTAATTGGACGGAATCTTCAGTCGAGGTAAGGGGTGGGATGAGGTTCGATTTTATGAAATGTGAATGGTAATAGTGAGGACTATAATATAATTTAGCAACCTATAGAATTGTCGTGAAATTATTTCAAGATTGCATTCTATCTGATTTTATGAAATTTTATGCTGATTGTTAATGTATGAATGATATGTACTTGAATGTTTTTGTCATTTGATTGAATTCGTGATATTACTAAAATGTGTCACCTATTGAATTCCTTATTATGTGATTGATGCAATTGGATTGTGTATAGTGAATATTGTAAACCAAATATTGTGATTTTATTTTGATTGACTGAAAAAGATATATAATGATGAAATATTTATGAAGTCAAATTGAAACTTATTGAGTTGTGATGATCAAGTAAGTCTGAGACATGAGTTGTAGATTTTGGAGTTAGGATTATTTTGTCATCATATAGGGAGGGTTTGACAAACCTAGTGATTCGGGGAAGTACAACTGAATGAGCCTGATCGTGGAGGGCTACAGTCGAATTGTAAGGTAAGACAGATAGACCTTGGGGGTGCACCTAGTGGGGAATTCCTAAGTGGATTAGTGGGTTATTCCCTAAGGCCGGGAACTACCGTGCAACACAAGAGTACCCCGATTGTCGCATATATGTGTCTCGGGTTGAGTTGAGGGGATCTATGAGGACTTGGCCATTCATGAATTGTCCGTCCACTCTTGTAGTGGCATAGTATCAGGCCTCCTAACCAAGTACTTCAGAGTAGAATGGTACCAAATGACGAAGTATAGAGTATAGGACATGCATAGCATTTGATTATTGTGATTGTCTTATTGTGAATGAATTTGATAAACCGTTGATATTATACACTTGACTGTTTTTGAGATTGTGATAATTTGATTGCTTGCGTGTTCTCCTCGTGTATTTTATATTGTTACATAATTTTGATATTCACCCCTCGTTGTTTGTGTTTGGAGTTTGCGACGGATGCAGGCGAGTAGTAAGTTGCAGGTGATGACCAATACTATCAGAGAGGCGGAAGCCATCACGTCTTGGAGACTCTATTTATATGCACTATATTGATGTTATTTTGAGTATTTTTATTTTGGGAATTTCCGCTCTGATAGTGACATCGGGTTGGGACTATATTTGTACTGAATTTAAAACATGAGTATGTGTACTTCAAAAAAGATTCTGTTGTTTGATATTATGATTTCGATGTCATTATGGAATTTTTGGATTTATGTGATATGTTTATGATTATGTGATATTCTTTATCAAAAAAAAAAAATTTGGGGTTTAGGGTGTCACATTAAATGCAATATTTTTACAAAAAGTATTAATTTTATAAGCATAATTGTAGTTTTGGTCCTCCTATTTTAGCTGAGTCGCAAAAGTAGTTTGCCCCAGTTTTGGTCCCACAAACAGAATTTTGGTCCAAAACTTAATACAATTTTATGTTTTTTGCATTTATTTAAGTCACACAATGCCTCAATATCTCTTTTGCAACAATTGTACTTGAAATATATGATCATGAATTGTGTATACGACTTTAAAAAAAATAAAATTTCATCCACTTTTAGACTAAAATTCTGTTTGAGGGACGAAAACTTGGGAGAAACAAAATGAGAGGACTACTCTCGCGATTCAGCTGAAATAGAGGTATCAAAACTACAATTAAACTAATTTCATATTACAAAATTAAATAAAATATAAAATATTTAAACTCTTAAAATATTATCTAAAATTTGTAAACGTAGTAGCAATTGGATGAACTTTTGTTTAAAATTAGTAAATTATAATTAAATTATCTCTATAAATATAATCACAATTCAAGTGGTATTTGATGTTAGTCTGCAATTACAATATTGTGGATTGATAGTGGGTTTAGCTTTGACATATATTAGACAATATAATTGAATATTCAAAGGACTTTGAGGCCACGTTTCACTAAATACTCACCCGATTAACTACTAAGCAATTTAGCATTTTCTAGATTATTGCTCGGATTATATGGCAAAACGTAATCATAAGTAACATGATGCACGTGAATCAGTTGAACATGTTAAGCAACATGATACCCTAAATTCATGTGACATTTGATGTTAGTCTATAAGGACAATATTGTGTGCTATTGTATTCAATTTTGACATATATTATAGAGTATTGTGGTTAATTCAGTGGCCTTTGACGACACATTTCACCATAGTATCCACTCGATTTACCACTAAATAACTTATTATTTTATGAATTGATGCATGGAGTCTATGAAAAAAAATGTAATCACAAGTATTAGCATGATGTACACAAATTGGTTGTGCAAGTTATGCAACACGGTACTCTAAATCTATTTGGCAACATTGTGTGCTAGCCACGCATTCGATTGTGATATATATTGAAGAGTATGGTATTATATTTAGAGGGATTTGAGATCTATTATATCAAATAGTCACTCAATTAACTATGCAACAACTTGATTTTTTTCTTAGTCATTGTTTGGAGTACTACATGACAAAAATAGAACCACAAGCTCTGGTGTGATACATCATACACATGATTCATTTAGTTGAGTGAGTTATGCAGTATAGTACTCTAAATTGAGGTGGCGTATGGTGTTAGTCTATAATGACAACATTATGTCTTGACACACTAAAAGAATGATCATTGTCATTTTATAAGACATAAGTTGAAGGAAATTAAACCTTTTAGATAGTAGTTGCGTGGAGTATATGACAAAAACATAATAAATTTTTACCTGATGTACATGAATCACTCAACATAATGTTCAAAGGGGTATATAGTTGTTTTTTAGCTTATAACTTGTAGATTAGATTGTAATTGTCAACAACCACTTTGTTATATCTCTTTTTTAAGAGTTTGGTTATAGTGCATTTTTTCACATCATTCAATCAAATTCACGTAGATATTTATTAATATATTTTAATAATAATAAAACAGTTTTGTAATATAAGATAACTAAATAGTATTATAGTAAAATCTGATTAAATTATTATATAATAAATATATATTATTATCTTTTTATTTAATTTTTTAAAAGTAAAATACCATTACATATATAAAAATATCACACCGTCAGTGTCAAGAAACTAATATATTAAATAATTAATATCAAAATTATTTGCATTATTTTCTCAAAAAGTAATTATTTTATATTAAAAAATTAAATATAAGTGAAATTATTTAACCTCCTAAAAACATTTATAAGTGTTAAAATATAGTACTAATTTTGTAAATATAGTAGAAATCATAATTATTAGAGATTTTTATACAAAATGAGTAAAAAGATTTATATAAAAGTAATATGCAATATTTATTCGACATATAAAAGGAAAGTAATATTTTTTGAGTTTATTCATGAATGTGGATGAAGTTATTAATAAGGTATTATCTTACATTCATGTAACTTTCGTGACATATTCCATCAAAGTACAATGCTAGTATTCAATGACAACATTAGATGAAAAAGTAATTACAGACTTTGACATGATGTACATGAATTAGTTGAGAAAGTTATGCAACATGTTACTCTAAATTCATGTGGCATTTGCTGCTAATTTACAAGAACAATATTGTGTGATATAAATGAGTTTATCTTTGACATATATTGAATAGTATGATAGTACTTTTTAGAGGACTTTGATGACACATTTAAACAAATATTCACTCATTTAACTATTGAAAAACTTATTATTTCCTTAGTTGTTTCTTTGAGTATACGGGAAAAATGTAATTATAATTAAGCTTTGGCGTAATGCACATGATTGAGTATGTTATTTACCACGGTGCACATGAGTTGATTGAGTATGTTTGGTGTTATTGCGTCACTATCAATTCACTATCATAGAAATGAATCAATTACTGAGTTCATAATCTAATCATTAACATTTACAAAAACCAAATAAAGTTGTCTCAGATTTATTTTTTTCTTAAGTTTGAATTTATGCAATTTCTTGCACTTCAAATTACTAAGGTTTGATCTTTCATCACATTTAATATAATATAAACAAAATAAAAGTTTATAACACGCAATTCTTTTAACTTGTGTCCAATTTTCTTTTATTGACAACAGATTCATCTTCGTGTCAATGATGAGGTGAATTTTTATAATAACTTGTTAGGAGGTTGTTTATGGTTCATTAATGTATAGGAACTAAAGCTTGTCCACCGGAGATGTTTTATTGCAGAAACCTAGGAAGCAAGTCTCAATTTATAGTTTCTTCCCATGTTAATATCGTTATTGTTTGTGGTAAACGTTTTCTCCTAAAGCAAGTGAAAGATGGTGTGAAGAACTGATTACACAAGTTGTAGAATCCACAAGGCCTCTTTTAAGGCAAATTGAAGCCATGTAGGTAATAAACATATGTTTGATAATTTCTTTTCCTTATATTTTTTGTTCTCCTGCCTGGGACCTGTTCTAGACTAGAATTCACTTGATAACAGGAAACAAATGCGAGAAGAGCTGAAGTTGAAAGATCTCTCAATTCTCAACTTTAGGTCTCTAGAATACTTTTTCATTTTCATTTTAAATTTTTTTCCTAGTATATTATTATGTCTCTATATATTTTTCAATGGACTTTACCGGAAGCCGAGGCTAAAGCTGCCACTGCCAAGGAAAGAGAGTTTATCTCAAACCTTGTCTCAAATTAATATTGTTGATGCCCAGGTTCTACAATTTCTTGAATGAAGTCATCTCTTATTAGAACCATGGGGAATGTTGTTTTTCAAATTCCTAAATCAAGCACTTTGTTTTTTTTTCTTCAGGATATAGAAAAAGAAAAGAATGCTCGATCAAATTTGAAGAGGACCATCTGTGTTCATTTTATGCCATCATCAAATCAAACTCTCACAACAAAGCATAATTCTGCTTTTGAGAATGGTGTGATGTTTTGCTTCTTTTTACACCATTGCGCAGTAGGGATATAGAAATTTCATTCATATATTTTTGTACCATTGTTTACTCTGTAGTGATATGAAAATTTATTGAATCTTTTATAGCAAAATAACTATTTATTGAATGTTTTAATAGAATTAGTAAAATTAAACTATATTTTATTGTATGTTTCAATGACATTAGCTAATAAAAATAAATTAGAAATTTAAATATAATTTACAGGTATTAGTAATTTAGAATTACAATTAATGAGGAGATAAAATTACTTTAATTTAATAAATTATAATGTGTTTTAGTGACAGACAATACTGTAGGAATAGATTAAATTTTTATTTGTCTAGGTTTTAGTGACAGTCATTATTGTAGGTAGAAATAAAAAACATGTTGTGACAATCCTTAGACCATGTAGTGACAGTCCTCAAAGTGTAGCAGGACGCCTCCTTAAAGTTGAAACTAAATTTGAGTGTGACTCAAAGTATTATTGAGCTTTACCTATAATTTGTAACTTTTAGTGACAAATTTTTCGTGTCACGATACGTCATGAGTCTTGAAGTTCAAGTTGAGAGAAATTCCGCTCAGACATGTACTACTAAACATAAGAGTTGTAAATTGTATTTTACTTTTACTCGGGTTTGCATCCTTTGTTTCTTTTAGACTTGGGCAGGTATCATTGTTGGGGTAGTAATTAATACAGTGTTTGTGGATAACATGGTTAAGGAGGTAGTAAATGGTTTCGACACTTTTTCTGGATAAATCCATGGGTGGTAGCTTGTAGGGTGACTCTTAGTAATCAATTTAGGAGACTCTTTAGTGCCACGACGGATAAAAATAAATTAGTGACTAATATGATCTTAAGCAGAAGTGAATGGGTAGCTTGTAAAGGGAGTATCGTGGTGAGCTTTTGAGTGGGATAAAGATCTAGTGGCGGAATGTGCTTTGATATATATTGAATATCTAATTCATTCAATAGTTGTAGTTTTTGCATTTGTTATTCTTCTTGAAAATAGTAGATGTATTTAATAATTATTGGAGAGAAATGAGTTAGGTTTGTGGTACAAGTGTGTATATATATATATATAATGTTGGTAAGTTATTGAAGAAAAAATATTCTCTTAAAATAAAAATAATTTTGGAATTATAAAAAAATGATGTATTAATTTAATTAATTTAATTTTTGGAAATAGTAGATGTTTATAATAATTATTGGAGAGAAATGAGTTAAGTTTGTGGTACAAGTATATATAAAACCTATAGAGACATAAAAGAGATTTGAGAAAAATTTAAAAGAGTAAATTTATTTTATGCCGTCAATAACTATTTTTTATTAACTAGAATTATGTTTATTATTAAAGAAATTAACAAGCAACCTCGTAGTTGTCAAAGTTTAAACACTTTACTTACCTCAATAACCCTTCAATGGCTCAATAAATCTACTTTTTTAATTTTTATACCTATTTATCTTGCCGAATATATTCATATGTTTCACGACAATTAAATTCTTAGAAATTGTAGCAATGCTGAAAATCGAAGCTTTTAATTTGTGTTTCGTTTGTGCATTGTTTCTTTTATCTATTGTGGCAACTGAGACATCCAAAGAAGGTAAATAATATACAAATAGTTATCATGTATGTACACATAATTACTTTCTAACTAAATAATTAATTTAATAAATATTGTAATTTAATTTATTTGCAGGTTATGCAAAAGACTCAAAGAAAAATGTTTTGGTAGATAAGCTTGATGGTGGCCGAAAACCCGTAGATATAGAACCTTTTGATTCAAATAAGCCCGTTGGTTCGGAAAATAAAATAAGGGAAGAAAGGTTAAGGGCAGAGGAAGCAAACCAGAAGGCAAAGGAAGCAAGGCAGAAGTCAATCAAAGCAAGGCTGAAGGCAAATGAAGCACATCAAAAGGCAAACGAAGCACATCGAAAGGCAAACAAAGCACAACTAAAGGCATACGAAGCACAGCGAAAGGCACAGCGAAAATCGATGGAAGCAAGACATAAGGAAATGGACGCAGAGCGGAAGACACACGCAGCAAAGCGGAAGGAAAAACTAGATTAGTTGAAAAAAAATAAAATAAAATAAAGCATACACTATAATGATTGCATGATTGGGTGAATGAATAATAATAATAAGATTGATTTTCAAGGTTAAATTGGGGGGTCAATGTGAGGGAAATAAATTATAGTCTTATGAACTTTGAAGGTTAATTTTTAAAAGAGTCTTCTTTTGGAGATCAACGTGAACGATTCTTGGTTGAAGAGACTGTAAAGATACTTTAACATCCCAAATTTTATAAGAAATTATTTTATAGATGAAATATAATTTTAAATAATTAAGATGGTGTTAAAATTATTTTAGAATATATGTTAATTAAATTTAGGATTAATTTTCTTTATATGATGTTTTAATCTTGTACATGTTAGACTAAATGAGTGATATAAATATTATATTTTTATATTTTATATATTTTTCTAAAAATAATAGTATTTTAGTGTACATATTTTAAAATATAAGAGTTTAGGCGATTTTACGTGCATATGTGTGTTTGTAGTTAATTTGATATTTCCTTGTATGCTCACTAATGTTAAGTGTGCACACTATTATTTTTGATTATTTAAAAATTTATCTTATTTTAATTAATTATTTTACAAATAATTATCTTGAGATATTAGTAATATTGATATTGACTTTCTTTATTTCTATATAGTTGTTGCGGTATGATGATTTTATAAATATTCATTTTGATTTAGTAATTAATATAAATCGTTGATGTTATATTTATTTATTTTATCATTTTGATTAATTTATAAAGATGATGTATTTTTATGTTATTATTTTGAAAATATATTATAGTAATAATTATAGTTACTATTTTGAGTATGACAGTTTTGACTAAAATTAGATTTATGTATGTTAAGGAAGAATAATATTATGTTAGAATGAGTGTTTTGGAGAAAAAATTTCTAGCATGGATAAGTAAAATAAATTATTTATTATAGATTTTTAGAATTACTAGAAAATAAATTTTGGATCAGACGACTGTTTACACCCTTAGTTTTTTACTTCTGCATATTAATTTGAGCTATTATTGGTTGGATTTTTATTTTCTATACCTGAGGCCTTAGACTTATTGAACTCGCTGATTATTCAGATTCTCTCGTTGTACCTTGTCGATCTACAGTTGCGTTGCAGTTGAAAATTTCCATTGATTTATGTGTTTGAGAAAATGTCTAAATAAGGTAAGGGTTGAAAGAGCATTTGAAAGGTTAATTTGTTTTGATAAATTTATGTGATTATGATGATGTATAATTAATAATAGTGATGTTATAAATTTGTGATGAGTTTATATAATGATATTTGATTAACGATAATGATAATAAAAGGTCCAGCATTTGATTCTGCAGCACCAACTCTACGTCCTGCTCTACAGGTCTACAGTAGTCTTCGTGATATATTATCTACAGATGCTCAAACTATTCTACAGAACTATCTACAGGTAACTTTATGTAGTCATTATACTGATGACTGATGCCTTTGGTCAATATAACTTCATGCCTTCAAGCATATTACTATATTCGAGTGTGCTTGAAAAAGATTTAGGGATATCTATGAATGGCTTATGAGTTTATAAAAAAAATTAAAATTTCACTTCATATCATAAAGTTTTTCTGGATCAATCTTGTAACAATAACTACATCTTTGTTTTGGAGTCTAAATGAAATGGTTATTGTGGACAGATTGCAGCAAGAAATAGGTGTAGAAAACACATGATGGAGACTGATGAATTTGTTTCAAGCACCTCTGAAATTTACCTAATGGACACCATTACCATCTCAACAGCATACCTAAAGATGAAAAACCTTTGTAATTCTATAAGGAATGAAATTCAGGCAGACATAAAGATCAACAGCCATCATACAGTCCACAGCCAGCATATTTTCCCCAGGTATTTGGCTTCATGTTAAATTTCAAGATTTTTCAAGATTCTCTTGGTTTCTGAACTTAGTATTTTCCTATTTTGAACAGACTTTTTCGTTATCATTTTCATTTCCCAAAGTTTTTCTACTCATATCTTCAGTAGCAGCATTGCACATATTCTCAGTTTTTGCTTCATAAATTTTAACTTGGATTGCATTATGAGATCAATTATTCAATTTTCAGTTCAATTTACCTAGCAAACATCACATCAGCCATTTATAGCACAGAGCTATGTAAACGACTGAAAAGTAGCTTTTTTGCTTCTAATTTTGCAGTATGAAACAACATTCTCCTTGTGAATAGCTTGGGTTATTTATATGCTTATGGCTTTCATTCAATTAGCAGTTGCCACTTCTTAAAGATGTGTCCCGGTGTCTGACACCGACGTAACACCAACATATTAATCACATTCAATCAATTTATTTTCTCAAAATATTATCGATGCCAACGTGTCAGTATCATGTTAGGTGTTCGTAGGATATGTGTATACACCATGGAGGTCTTATCATTGACATGACATCCCTATTAACAAGAAAAGAATCAAAATGAACAATGAATTGCAACATACAACTCTCACCAATATCAGAACAACCCTTAATCTCAAGTTCTCAACCAAATTCAATTATTTGCTTACCATTTGATCCTTTCACTAGATCCTCATGGTTTGAACAGAAGCAGAGAGAAATGGCATTTCCAACCAAAGCAACAACCATCTTCTACAAGTGCAATGTTGAATGAAGTTAGAGATGATTTTATGGTAGCTTTGAGATCTATCAGAATGTGAGAGTTGGAATACTTTCTTTGTTTAATAGTAGGAAAACAAGTTGCAATAATATAATTTATTACATTAATCACAAACATGCCGATCATACATGTCTATTCTTGTATATCATATCATGTTTTAAGTGGACTTCATACAATTACTCACCTACTACCAGAACCCAATTATGTGTATTAAAATTTTAATTGTACATGCAGATGTTGCCCAATAAAATAAATGCATTAAAAATATATATAGTTATCAAGACTTGTATTTCACATCTGGTGACACAACTCAACTGCAACCAAGTGACTAGACTTAGATGATTAACAAGCTTCAGTTAAGAATGAATCGTTTGAGAGAATTCGAATTCAAATCTTGACTAGAACAATTCTTGATTAAGTTTTACTTACCTCTTGACGGAACTCCGAATTGTTATTAAGTCTCATTCACCTGAGAACCAAGAACCGAAAAGTTAAAACCAAAAAATCTAATGAGACAATTGCAACTATACCTATTGAGTAGATTTTCGCAAATGTATTGTACAACTTTTGCTCATTGGATATTAAATATAATATTAGTGTGGTGTTTAATAGTTGTAATATTCACAAGGTCATTATCTATATATATTTTTTATAAGTTCAGTATATTGACTTACTTAGTATGAATCCAAACTAAATCACCAAATTCGCCATTAACTTTGTAAGATGTTATTTAATAAGTCATTGATATTACAAGTATTTTATTTCAAATACGTATTTGATTATGTAAAATATTACTCCCATCCATCTTTCTATCAAATATCAAGTACTTAAACCGTTAAGTTGGTAATTATATTTAATCACTTACTATCAATTAGATCCTTATATTTAACTACTTACTATCAATTTAGTTCTAAAATAAAATGACGTTAATCAACGGAATTTGATAGAAGAATAAATTTGAGTATTGTTTGACAGAATCATAAATGTATTTGAAATATTTGTAATTTCAGGCACCTGTTTAACGGCATTTTAGAAAGTTAATGACAAATTTGGAATATAATACATATGTCATGTCAAGGCTATTTGAAATGAATTTCAAAACTAATTTTTTTAATATGTAACAAATTAGTCTAAAATAGTTTACACTGTTTTTAAATAGGTTTCCATAATTTTTATTTTATTTTTGAATATAAAATTAAAATCATTTTTTTAATCTATATCAAAGGGCCCATATTATGCCATGGCAACTTGAAATGATTCTAGAGAAGATGGTTGAGAGATAGCTAAAGAAGCAAGGTGTGGTGAAGCTACTTAACACACTTAACAAAAAGGGAGCAAAGATTGTAAGGTTATACTTTGGACTCAATAATAGAGACTCCTTTGTCTTTTGAGAAAATAGAAAAGTAGTTGAAACTATAAAGGGAGAGAATCTATTATCTATTATATATATTTAAAACAGACATCTGAAAACCCCCGAATGCCACCACACCCTCGAATGTCACATATACAAATATTTTCCACATCAGCCAAAAAGCTGATGTGGACATTTCCTCCTTTCTCCCCTCTTAATCATGCTCTCAATGTCTAATATCCTTTAATTCTACTCTATTTTTCATCTTTCTTCCACAATTTATTTCATACATCCAAAATCTATTTGATAATATTATTTTATAATAAATTTATAAATTATAAAATTATTTTACAGTTATTTATAATTTATAAATTATTTTACAATTTGATAATAATTTATAATTTATATTATTATCGAATTATTTTATAAGTTATTTTATAATAATTTTATATTATTATTTTATAATATAATTAGTCATTTAGCAATGGTAATAATTTAGATTATTATTCATTAAATTTAATAAAAAAAACCGACTAATCACTCCTAAATATCGATATAAATGCTCTTTATTTACTCCTCTTTTCATGGACAATCTTGTAATTTATTTCGTCAATCTATTTTTGTAGTAATATTTTATAAAATAAAAATATATTTTCTATTTGATA